>CAWUPB010000716.1:0-30148 GCA_963924115.1 Dovyalis caffra | reverse complement strand
CTCTCTCCCTCTTTCCCTTCCTCCCTCTCTCCCTCTCCCTCTCCCCTCTCTCCATCTCCTAATCTCTCCCCTCTCTTGCTCTCCCACTCTCTCCTCCTCTCTCCCTCTCTCTCTCCCTCTCTCGCCTCCCTCCTCTCCTTCTCACTCAATCTCTTCCCTCTCTTTCCCTCTAGCTGATCTCCCTCTCACTAAGTCTCACTCTCCCTTGCTATCTCTCCCTATCTCCACTCTTCCTCTCCCTCTCTCCCCATTATCCCTCATTCTCCCTCCCTTTTTCCCTTTCACTCCAATTCTTCCTCTCTCCCTCTCACTCTCTCTCACTCACTCTCCCTCTCTTCCTCTCCCTTCCTTTCTCACTCCCTAACTCTCTCCCTTTCTTTCTCACTCTTTTTCCCTCTCACTCTCTTTCCCTCTTCCTCACTACCTCTCTCTCCCTCCCTACCTACCTCTCTCTCCCTCTCTCCTCCCTACCCTATCCCTCTCTTCCTCTCTCTTTCTCTAACTCTCTCTCCCTCACTCACTCTCACACTCTCTCGCCTTTTCTCCCTTTCTCTCCTAGTTTCCCTCACTTCTTCCTCTATTTCTCTCTCCCTCTCCCTTTATCTCTCTCACCCTCTCCCCCTTTCCCTCTCTCCCCACCCTTTTTCTCTATACCACTCATTCCTCTATCCCTCTCTTTCTTTCTTTACCTCCCTCTACCTCTCTCTCTCTCCCTCTCTCTACCTCTCTCTCTCTCCCTCTCTCTACCTCTCACTCACTCTCCCCTTCCTTCTCTATTTCTCCCTTTATCTATCTCTCATCATGTAGTTCTCTCCTTATACCTTTTCTCTCTCCCATCTCTCTCATTATCTCTCTCCATCTTTCTCTCTCACTCACTCTCTTCCTCTCTCCCTAGTTCTTTATCCCTTTTCCAATCTCCCTCTCTCACTCTACCTCTCTCACTCTCTCTCGCTTTCTCACTCCTTCTCTAGCCCTCTCCCTATACCTCTCCCTCTCTCGTCTCTCTCCCTCTCCTTCACTCCCTATCTCTTTCTCTCACTCTCTCTCCCTCATTTCCCTCTCCGTTTCTCTCTCTAACTCTCTCTCCCTCTCTATCATTCCCTCTACCTCTCTCTATCTCTCCCTCTCTCTCCTTCTTGCTCTCCCTCCCTCCCTCGCTCTCTCTATCTCTCATTTTCTCCCCCTCTCCCTCTCCCATTCTCACTTCTTCTATCGCTCCCTTACTCTCCCTCTTCCTCCTTCTCTCTCCTCCTCTCTTACCCTATCTCTCTCACTCTCTCCCTCTCTCTTGCTCTCCCTTCTCTTTTTCTTTCTCTCTCCCTCCCTCTCTCTCCCTCTACATATTCCTCCCTCTCTTTATCCTTCCCTCTAGCTCTTTGTCTCCCACTCTCTCCCAATCACTCCCTCTCTCTCCCTTTCTTTCCCTTCTCTCTTTCCCTCTCTCTCCCTCCCTCCCTCGTACTCTCTCCTTCTCTCTCCCTCTTCTTTTATTCTCTCGACACTCCCTCTAACTCTCTCTCTCCCACTCTCTCCTCCTCCCTATCTCTCACTTTATCTCTCTTTTCCTCTCCCATCTCTCACTCTATCTCTCTTTCCTTCTCCCTTTCCAACTTTTTGCCTCTCTCCCTCTCCCTCTCTCTATCTATCTCACTCTTACTCTCTCTATCCGTCTACTCTCTAACTCTCTCCTTCTATTTCCTCTCTCTCTCCTCCTCCCTTTAGCTCTTTCTCTCCCCCTCACTCTTTCTCTATATCTCCCCTTCTCTCTTGCTCTCTCTCTATCTCTATCTCTCTCCGTCCATTCCTCCCTCTCCCTCCCTTCCTCCCTCTCCCTCTCCTTTTCTCTTTCTATCCCACTCTCTCTCGCTCACACTCTCTCGTTCTTACTCTTTTCTCTTCCTTTCCCTCTCCCTCCCCTCTTCCTCTCCTTTTCTCCCTCACTCTAGTCATGTCACTCTCTATCTCTTCATCTCTCCATCTCACACTCTCTTTCTTCGTCTCCCTTTTGTCTCTCACTCTTTTACTTCCCTCTCCCTCTCTTCCCCCTTGCTTACTTTTTCTCTCTTCCCCACTCTATCCCTCCCTCCCTCTCCCTCTCCCTCTCCTCTCTCCCACTCTATCTCTCACTCCCTCTCCCTCTCCCTCTCCTCTCTCCCTTCTCATGTTACCTCCCTCTCCCTCTCTCTCCCTTTCTTTCTCTCTCTCCTTTGCTCTTGATCTTTCTTTCCATCTCACTCTCCTTCTCTCCCCCTCTCCCTCGCTCTCCTTCTCCCTCTCACTCCCCCTTTCTATCCCTATCTACCTTTTTATCCCTCTCCCTTCCTCCCTTTCTCCCTTTACCTCCCTCTTCTCTTCTCTTTCCCTCTCTCTCCCTCTTCCATTATCTCCCTCTCCCTCTCCCTCTATTTTCCCTATCTCCCACTCTCTCTCTCCCTCTCCCTTTCTTTCTCCCTCTTTCTCCCTCTTCCTCTCTCTCCCTCCTCTCTCTTCCTCTTCATCCCTTCCTTTTCCTTCTCTCTCCTACTCTCTCTCCCTCTCCCTCTCTCTTTCCCTCTCCTTTCTTTCTCTCCCCTAGTTCCTCTCTCTCCTCCCTCACTCTCCATCTCTTATGTTTCCCCTCTTTCACACTCTCTCTCCCTCTTCTTCACTCTCTCTATCCTTCCATATATCCCCTTCTCTCTCCTACTCACCCTCTCCCTCTCTCCCTCTCTTGCCTTCATCCTCTCCCTCTTCCCTTCCCTTCCTCTTTCTCTCTCTCTCGATCCCTTTCTCACCCTCTCTCTCATCCTTTCTCTATCCCTTTTCTCTCCCTCTTTATATCCTTTCCTCTCCTTATCCCTCCCACTAGCTCTTTGCCTCCCACTCCGTCTCTCTCTCTCTCTTTCTATAACTCTATCTCTATCTCTCTCTATCTCACTCTCTCTCCCTCTCCCTCCTTTACCATCCCCCACCCTCCCTCCTTCTCCCCTCCCTCTCTCTTTCTCTTACTCTCTCTCACCCTCTATCTATTTTGCTCTCTTCCTCTCTCTCACTCTACCTCATTCTCTCACACTCCCTTTAGCTCTCTCTCCCCTCTCTTCACTTCATTGTCTAACTTTCTTCCCCTCTTTCACTCCATCTCTCTCCCTCTCCTTTTCCTTTTATACCTATCTCTCTCTCCCTCTCGCTCTCCCTCCTACTATCTTGTTATCCTTGCCCCTCTCTCTCTTTCTCCTTTTCTCTCCTCTCTCCATCTCTCACTCTCCCTCTCTCTTCATCTCTCCCTCTCGTCTCCCCTATCTATCCTTCCCTCCCTCTCCCTCACCCTCCGTCATTCTCTCCCTCTCTCTCCCTCTTCCTCTCTCGCTCTTTCTCTCTATCTCAATCTCCTTCTCTCTCTTCATCTCGCTCTCTCTTTCTATCTCTCCCTTTCTCGTCTCCCTCCCTCCCTCTCCCTCCCTCTCTCCCTCTCTCCCTCTCGCTCTATATCTCTCTCCCTCTTTCTCTCTCCTTTTTTCTCTATCCCTCTCCCACTCCTTTCCTCTCTCATCTCTCCCTCTCCCTTTCTTTTTCGCTCCTTCTCCCAATCTTCCTCTCCTCCCTCTCACTCTCCCATGCCTCCTCTCTCTCCCCTTCTCTCTTGCCCTTCCTTTCTTTCTCTCTCTACCTCACTATTGCTATCTCTTTCCCTCTCATACTCCCTCTCTCCCTCTCTTCCCTTCAATCTCTCTCTAACTCTTTCAATTTTTCCTCTCTATCTCCCCCTCTCTCTCCTTCTATTCCTCTCTCTACCTTCTCCTCCCTACCCCTTGTTTCCCTCCCTCCCTCTCTCCCTCTCCCTTAATTTCTTTCTCTCCTACTCCTTTTCTCTATCTATCTCACCCTCTTTCCATCTCCCTCTTTCTCCTTCCCTCTATCCATCTCTCTCCCTCCCTCTACCTCTCTCCACCTCTCTCTACCTACTCCCTCTCCCTCTCTCCCTTATTTCTATCTCTGTCCCTTTCCCCACTCAAACTCTCTCTCACTCTCTCTTTCCCTTACTCTCTCCACCTCTCTCAATCCTCCCTCCCTTCCTCTCTCTCTCTCCCCCTCTTTATCTTCCTCTCTCTCTCACTCTCTCTTACCCCTTCTTCTCACACACACTCTCTCCTTTTCTCTATCCCCCTCCCTCTCTCTTTCACTCTTTACAATCCTCTCTCTCTCACTCTTTCTTACCCCCTCTCCCTACCTCCCTCTCTCTCCCTCTCCCTATCTCGCTCTCTCATTATACCTCTCTCACTCTCTCACTATACCTCTCTCACTCTCTCTTGTCCCCTCTCCCTTTGTCTCCCCCACCCTATCTCCCTCTCACATTATACCTCTCTCACCCTCTCATCGTACTCTCTCTCACTCTCTCTTTTATCCCTCTACCTCTCCCTTTTTATCTTTCCTTCTCTCTTGATCTTCCACTCTCTCCCTCACAAACATTCTCTCCCCTTCTCTCACTCTCTCTTCATCTCTCCCTCCCTCTCCCTCTCTTCCTCTCCCCTCATTCTCCCTCTCTTTCTCTCTCTCCCTCTCTCCTTATCTCTCTTCCTCCTCCCTCTCTTCCTCTCTCCCTCTCTTTCTCTCTCTCTCTCTCTTCTCTCTCTCCTTATCTCTCTTCCTCCTCCATATCTTTCTCTCCCTCTCTCTCTCCCTTTCTATCTCTCACTCTCTCTCCCTCTCTACCCATCCCCTCTCTCTCCCTCTCCTTCTCTCTCCCCTAACCTCCCTCTCTCCTCCTCCCTCACCGTTCTCCTTCTCCCTCTCCCTTCATTCCTCTCAATCTACCTCTCTCCCTCCTTCTATCCCTCTCTCTCTCCCTCCCTCTCTTTCTTATCCTTTCCCTCGTCTCTATCTCTTCCTCCCTCCCTATCTCCCTCTATCTCTCTCTCATCCTTTCTCCCCTTTATCTCTCTCTCCTCTCTTTCTTTCTCTATTTCCTTATCTCTCTCTAACACTCTCTATTTCTATCCCTCTCTCTTTTTGCTCTCTCCCTCTCTATCCCTCACACTCTCTCCCTCTCTCACTCTCCCTCTCTCACGCTCTCACTCGCCTCTCTCCCTCTTTCTTTCCTCCCTCTCCCTCTCCCTCTCCCTCTCCCTCTCCCCTCTCTTTCTCCCTCTCTCACTTTCCCTCTCTCCCTTCCCTCTCACCCTCTCTCTTTCTCTATCTAAATCTCTCTCCCTTTCTCTCTCTCTTTTTATATCCCTCCCTTTAGCTCTCTCTCTTCCACTCTCTCTTCCTCTCCTTTTTTCTTTCTCTCTCGCTCTCTCTCGTTCTCTCTCCCCCTCTTTCCCTCTCCCTATCTCCCTCTCTCACTTTTTTTCTCCATCTCTCACTCCTCTTTGTCCCACTCTATGCCTCGCCTTCTCTCCCTTTCTCTCTTTTCTCTCTCTCGCCCTCTCTCCCATTCATACTCCCTTATTTTTCATCTCTCACTTTATCTCTTCCTCTTCCTCTCTCCCTCTCTCCCTCTCTCACTCATTCTCCCTCCCTCTCTCTCCCCCTCTCCCCTTCTCTCCCTTTTCTAACTCTCTCACTCTATCTATCCCTTTTTCTCTCTCCCCCTATCTCTCCCTCTCCCTCATGGTCTCTCGATCCTTCACTCTCCATCTTTTCCTTTCGCTCCCTATCCCTCTCTCCCTTTCTCTCCCCCTCTCTATCTCTTTCTTTCCCTCTCCTTCTCTTTCCCTATCTCTCCTTCTTACTCGTCTCCCTCTCTTGATTTCCTCCTCTCTCTCACTCCCTCTCCTCTCTCTTCCCCCTTTCTCCCTTTAACTCTCTCCCTCCCTCCCCTCATCTCTTTATCTCCTACTCCCTCTCCCCCACTTTCTATCTTTCTCCCTCTCTATCTCTTTCTCTCCCTCTCCCTCTCCACCTCTCTCTTCCTCACTCTCTCCTTCATTTCCCCTCTCTCCCCACTACCTCCCTTCCTCTCTCTCTCTAAATCTCTCATTCTCCTACTCTCTCCCTCTCCCACACTCCCCTCTATCCCCTTCCTCTCTCCCTCTCTCTTGCTCCCTCTAGTTCTCGCTCCCTCTTCTCTCTCCCCTTTACCTATGCCTCCCCTCTTTTTGAATCTCTCCCTCTCTTTTTCTTCATCTCCCTCTCTTATTTCTCTCTTTCCCTATTTCTCTCCCTCCCTCTTTCTCTCTTTCTTATCCTCTCTATCCCTCTCTCCCTCTCCCTCTCATCCTCTCTCTTCTTCTCTTCACCACTCTCTTCCTCTCTCTTCACCTCTCTCTTTCTCTCCCTCTTCAGCTCTCTCTCTTCCTCCCTCTCCCTCCCCTTTTCCCTTTCTATCTCCCTCTCTACCTATCACTCCCACTCTCTCTCCCACTATTTCTCTCCCTCCCTCTTTCTCTCCTTCTTATCCTCTCTATCCCTCTCTCCCTCTCCCTCTCCCTCTCCCTCTCATCCTCTCTCTTCCTCTCTCTTCACCACTCTCTTCCTCTCTCCTCACCTCTCTCTTTCTCTCCCTCTTCAGCTCTCTCTTCCTCCCTCTCCCTCCCCTTTTCCCTTTCTATCTCCCTCTCTACCTATCACTCCCACTCTCTCTCCCACTATCTCCCTCTCTCTCGCCTCTCATTCCTTCGCTCTCCTCCCTCTCTCTCCCCCTCTCCTATTCACCCTTACTATCCTCGCTATCTCCCTCTCCCTCTCTCTCTCTCTAACTACCTTTAGCTCTTACACCCCTTCTCTCTCCCTCTTTCTCACTACCTCTAGCTCTTGCACCCTTTGTCCTCCCCCTCTCTCTACCCATCTCTCCATCTCTTTCTCCATCTCCCTATCCCTCTCCCTATTTCCTCTATCCTTCTCTCCCACTCTTTCTCGCTTTTTCCTCCCTCTAGCTCTCTTTCTCCCTTTCCCCTATCTCTCCCCCTCCCGTTCTAGCTCCCCCTCTCTTCTTATATCTCGCTCCTCTCATTTTCTCTCTTTTTATCTCTATTTATCTACCTCTCTCTCTCTTACTCTAAATTCTTTAAGTTCTCCTTCTCTCCCTCCCTCCCTCTCTCTTTTTTTTCTCTCGCTCTCTCCCTCTCTCTCCCTTTTTTCTATCCTTCCATTTAACCCTCTCTCCCTCTCTCTCTCTCCTCTAACCCTTTGTCTCTCCCTCTCTACCTCACTCCCTCTCTCTTTCTCCCTCTCTTCTCCATCCCTCCCTCCCTCTCCCTCTTCCTTTATCTCCTTCTTTTTCTCTTTGTCTCTCTTTTCTTTCCCCCTTCTATCACTCTTTCCTATCTCTCCTTCCCCCTCTCTCCCCTTGCCCTATCTCTCCCTCTCTCTCACTCCCTCTTTCTCTTTCTCTCTCTACTTGCTCTCGTTATCTCTCTCCCTTTTAACTCTCCCTCTCCCTTTCTCCCCCTCTATCTCTCTCTAACTCTTTGGCTCCTCCCTCTATCTCTCCCTCTCTCTCCTTTTCTCCTCTCTACCATTCTTCTCCCCGCCTCTTTTTATCCCTCCCTCTCTCTTTCTCTCTCTCACTCTCTCCTTCTATCTCTCTCCATCTTCTCTCCCTCCCTCTCTCTTTCTCTCTCTCCTCATCTCTCTCCATCTTCTTGCTTCCTTATCTCTCCTTCAATCTCTCTCTCCCTCTCCCTCTCCCTTCATTTATCTCTTTCTCTTTCCCTCAATCTCTCTCTCTCTTACTCTATTTTTTAATCTTTCTCACCCTCTCATCCTCTCCTTCTCTCTCCTACCCTTTGTCTCTCTCTTTCTCCCTTTGCCTCTATCTACCTCTCCCTCTCCCTCTCTCTCGTCTCTCTTTCCCTCTCTATCTCTCTCCCTCCTCTTTGTCTCCCTCTACCTCTCTCTCCCTCTCCCTTGCTCTATCTCTCTCTCTCTCCTTTCGTCATCTACCTTTATCTAGCTCTCTCTACCTCTTTCCCCTTCCCTCTCTCTTCTCTTAATCTCTCACTCTCTCCCTCTCTCCCTTTCCCTATCTCCTTCTCTCATTGTACCTCTCTCACTCGCTCCCTCTTTATTCCTCTCCTTCTTCCTCTTTATCTCTCCTTCTCTCTCTCACTCTCTCTCTCTCCCCCTTCTCTCACTTTCTCTATATCTCCCTCCCTCTCCTACTCCCTCTCCCTCTCCCTCTCCCTTTCTCCCTCTCTCTCTCTTTTCTTATCTCTCTACCTCTCTCTTCCTTTAATTCCTATGTTTCCTCCTCTCGTCTCACTATCTCTCTCCCTCTCTTTAATCTCCCTCACCCTCTTTCCCCCTTTCTCTTTCTCTCTCCCTCCCTCTCTCTCACTCTTTTTATCTCTCATTCTCTCTCCCTCTCTCCCTATCCTCCTCTCTCTCCTCCCTCTCTCTCACACTCTCTCCCTTCTCCTCTTTCCCTCCCTCTCTCCCTCTTTAACTACCTCTCCCTCTCTCTTCTTTATCCATCACTCTCCTTCCCCTCTA
This sequence comes from Dovyalis caffra, assembly GCA_963924115.1. NCBI lineage: Eukaryota > Viridiplantae > Streptophyta > Magnoliopsida > Malpighiales > Salicaceae > Dovyalis > Dovyalis caffra. Next base: position 21,736 of record CAWUPB010000716.1, on the reverse strand, counting down.
TCTTCCTTCTCCTCCCTTTCTCTTCCTCCCTCCCTCTATCTCTCTCTCATCCTTTCTTCCTCTTTATTTCTCACCCTCTCTCTCCCTCTCCCTCCCTCTCTTTATCTCTCATTCTCTCTCCCTTTCTCCTTATCCTCCTCTCTCTCCCTCCCTCTCTCCCCATTTTGCCTACCTCTCCCTCTCTTCCTCTATCCATTCCTCTCTACCTCTCCTCTCTCTTCTTCTCCTCCCTTTCTCTTCCTCCCTCCCTCTATCTCTTTCTTATCCTTTCTCCCTCTATTTCTCTTCCTCTCTCTCCCCTCTCTCCTTCTCTTTTTCCTTATCTCTCTCTTATACTCTCTATTTCTCTCTCCATTTCCCTTTCCCTCTCTCTCCCTCTCTATCCCTCTCACTTTTTCCCTCTCTCTCTCCTACTCTCCCTCTTTCCTCTCTCACTCTCCCTCTCTCCCACTTTCTCTCCCTCTTTTGATCCCCTCTCTCCCTCTCCCTCTCCCTCTTTTTCTCTCTCTCTCCCTCTCTCGTCTCCCTTTCCCTCCTTCTCTCCCCCTCTCTCCCTCTAAATCTCTCTTTCTTTCTCTCCCCTTCTCACTCTCTCCTTCTCTCTATATCCCTCCCTCTATCTCTCTCTCCCTCTCTCTCTTCCTCTCTCTCTCCTCCCCTTCCTCTTTCTTTCTCTACCCCTCTCTCTCACTCTCTCCCTCTTCTTCCGTCCCTCTCTCACTCTCCCTTTCTCCCTCTCTCACCCTTTCTCTCCCCTACTTTATCCCTCTTCCTCTCTCTCCCTCTCTCTCTCCCTTTCTCTCTCTACCTCTATCTCCCTTTATTCCTCTCACACTCGCTCCTCTCTCTATCTCTCACATTATCTCTTCCCCTTTTTCTTTCTCCCCTCCCTCCCTCTCCCTCTCTCCCTTTGTCACTATCCCCTTCTTCCTCTCGTCGTTTCTCTAACCCTCAATCTCCCCCTCTCCCTTACTACTTCTCCCTCTCTCTATCTCTCTCCTCTTCTCTCACTTTCACTTTTCATCTCTCACTCTCTCACTATCAGTCCTTCTCTCTCCTTCTCCCTCTCACTTTCCCTCCCTCCCTCTCTCTTTCCCTCCTACTCCCTCTCTTATTCTCTCCCTCTCCCTCCCTCTCTCCCATATTCTCTCGCTCTCTCTCTCCCTATCCCTCTCTTTCTTCCTTTATCTCCCTTCTTTTGGCTTTCTTTCTCCCTCTCTCTCACTCCCACTTCCTCTCTCTCAAACACTCTTTCTCCCTCTATGTTTTCCCTCCCTCCCTCTTTCTCCCCTTCCATTCCTTTCTCTCCCTCTCTTCCCCTCTCTCTCCCTCTCTATCCCTCTTCCACTCTTTCTTCTTCTCTCTCCTCTCCATCCCTCTTCCACTCTTTCTTCTTCTCTCTCCCCTTCTCTCCCTCTCTCTTTCTCCCTCTACATGCCTCCCACCTTCATCTCTCTCTTCCTCTCTCTTCCTTCATAATCGCTCTCTACATCTCTCTCCCTCTATCTCTCTCTCCATATCCCTCTCACTCCCTTTTTCCACCACTCTCGCTCTCTCCCTCTCTTTCACTCTATCACCCTTTCTCACTCTTTCTCTTTCTTTCCCTCCCTCTCCCTCTACCCTCTCCCTCTCTCTCCCTCCCTCTCTCTTTCCCTCTCTCTATCCTTCTAATCTCTCTCCTCCTCTCTCATTATATCCTTCTCTCCCATTATATCTTTCTCTCCCTCCCCTTCACTCTCTCCTTCCCTTCCATACTCTTTCCCTCTCTCACACTCCCTCTCTCTCTCCCCCTCTCCCTCCCTCTCTCCATCCCTCTCCCTCTCTCTTCCTTCCCTCTCTCTTCCTCTCCATCTTTCCTTCTCTATCGCTCTCCCCCTTCTCTCACCCTTAGAATCCCTATTTCTGCCTCTCTTTCTATCACTCTCCTAATCTAGCCCTCTCTTCCCCTCTTTTCATCTCTATCTCTCGCCTCTCTCCCTCTCCATCTTACCCTATCTCTCTCAATCTCTCAATCTCTCATCTCTCGCCTATCTCCCTCTCCATCTTACCCCCTCTCTCTCAATCTCTCTATCTCTCTATCTCTCGTCTCCCTCCCTCCCTCTCCTTCCCTCTCTCACTCTTTCTCCCTCTTACTCCCTCTCTCCCTTCTCTCACTTTGCTCCCTCTCTTACTCGCTCTCTTGCTCTTCTCTCACTCCCTCCTTCTATTCTTCATAAATTTTCCCACCCCTTCCCTCTCTCCCTTTCTCTCACCCTCTCTCTCACTATCACTCTCTCCTTCCCTCTCATCCTCTCCTTTCCTTCCAATATGTATCTCCCTCTTCCTTCATTCCCTCTCTCCCTTTTTCTCTATTTCTCTCTCTCTCTCCCATACTCTCTCTCTCTATCTCTCCCTCTTGCTCTCCTTTACTTTCTCTCGACCTCTTTTCTCTCTCCCTCTCCCTCTCTTTTCTCTCTCTTGCTCTATCACCTATACTCTCCCTTTCCCTCTCCCACTCCCTCTCTCTTTCCCTCCCCTTCCTTCTTGCTCTCCCTTTCCTTCTCTCCCTCTCTCTCTCTCCCTTCCCTTCTTCTCTCTCCCTCTCTTACCCTTCTCCCTTTCTATCCCTCATTCCCTCTCTCGATTTCTCTCCCTCCCTCACTCTCTCCCTCTCTTCTCACTCATTTTCTATCTATTCCATTCTCTCTATCCTTCCTTCTCTCTCTCCCTTACCCTCTTTTTCTCTCTATCCCTCTTTTTTCCTCTTTCTATCTCTCATTTCCTCTCTCCTTCTCTCTCCCTCTAAATCACTCTCCTTCTCTCTCCCTTTCCCTTTAATACACTCTCTCCCTCTCTTTCCCTCTCTCCCTCCCCTCTCTCTCATTCCTTCTCTCCTTTTTCCCTCTTCCCCTCCCTCTCATTCTCTCTCACTCTTCTCATCTCTATCTTCCTTCATTCCCTCTCGCTCTTTCTCCCACTCTCGCCTTCTCCCCTCTTTTATCTCTATATCTCTTCCTCTTTTCCTCTCTCTCCCTTCCCTTCTCGCTCCCGACTCTCTCTCTTTCGCTCACTCTCTCTCCTTCTCTCTCCACTATGTCTTGGCCTTTCTCTCTCTCCCTCTCTCTCCTTCTTCCTCTTCCTTTTACCCTCTCCCTTTGTCTCTTTCTCTCTCACTCCTACTCCCTTACCCTCTCTCACACTCTTCCCTTTCTCTCTCCCCTCTCACTCCCTCTCTCCCCCTTCCTATCTCTCCCTCTCTCTCTCTCACTATCTTTCCCACCCTCTTTCTCCCTCTATCATTCTCTCCCCCATCTCTCTCTTCCTCTATCCCTCCATTTCTCCCTTTCTCTACTCCTCTCTATCTCCCTATCTTTGTCTCCTTCCATCTCTCGTCCTTCTTAATTTCCCTCTCTCTCTCCCCCTTACTCGTTCTTTCTCCCCCTCCCTCTCTCTCCCTTCCCCTCCCTCTCTCTCACCCTATCTCTCCCATCCTCTCCCTCTCCCGATCTCTCTTCTCCTTTATTCCTACTCTCCTTCTCTCTCCCTCTCCCCCTCTTTTTACCTTTCACTCTCTCTTTCTTCCTCTCTCCTACTCTCTTATTCCATCTCTCTTCTCATTCCTCTCTCTTTCTCCCTTTCCCTCTCTCCCTCTTCCTCTCTCTTTCTCTTCCTCCCCCTCTCCATCGTCACTCTCCCTCTCCCTCTTTCTCCTCTTTCTTCCTTTATCTCCCTTCCTTTAGCTTTCTTTCTCCCTCTCTCTCACTCACTTCCTCTCTCTCAAACACTCTTTCTCCCTCTCTTTTCCCTCCCTCTTTCTCCCCTTCCCTTCCTCTCTCTCCTTCTCTTGCACTCTAGATTGTTCTCTCTCTCACTCTCTTCTTTCCTCCCTCCTTCTCTCCCTCTTTCTCACACACTGTCTCCCTTCCTCCCTCCTTCCCTCCTTCTTTCTCACACACTCTCTATTCCTTCCTCTCCCTCTTTATCCTTCTCTCCTCGTCCCACATTCTCACCTTCTCTCCCTCTCCGTCTCTTGCTTTCCGTTGATCTCCTTCTCTCTCCATCCCTTTTCCTCTCTCTCCCTCCCACCCTCTCTCTCCCTCTCTCCCTTTCTCCCTCTCTCCCCTCTCTCTCCCACTTTTCCTCGCTCCCTCTTTGCCTCTCTCTATATATCTCTCATTCTCTTTTTACTTCCTCTCTACCTCCCTCCTTCCCTCTCTACCTCCTCCTCTCTTTGCCCCTCTCCTACACTCTCCCTTGCTCTCTCCCCCTCATTTCTCTCTTCTCTTCTTGCTTCTCTCCCTCTCCCTTAGCTACCCGTTCCGCCTCTAACTCCCTCTCTCTTTTAATTGCTTTCTTCATCTCCTTCTCTCTCTCTTCATCTAACTCTATCTCTCTCCCTCACTCTTTTCTCTTCATCTCACACTCTCTCTCCTTCTCTATCTCTTTCTAGATGGTAAGAGAGATAAAGGGAGAGAGGGAGAAAGAAAGAGGGGAAGGGAGAGGAAGCGAAAGAGGGAGAGAGAGATAAGGAAAGATAGAGAGAAAGGGAGAGAGAGATGGAGAGAGAAGGAGAAAGAGGAAGAGAGTGAGATAGAGGGGGAGAAAAGATAGAGGAAGTGTGACAGAGAGGAAGAGGGAGATGAGGAGATAGAAAAAGAGGGAGGGAGAGAGGGAGAGGGGGAGGGAGAGGGTAGAGAGGGAAAAGGGAGAGAAGGAGTGAGGGAGAGAAGGGGAAGGGAGACAGAGAGAGGGAGTGGGAGAGAGATGCAGAGATAGGTAAGGAAAGAGAGAATGGGGGAGAGGGAGAAGAAAAAGAGGGAGGGAGTAAAATAAAAATAGAGAGAGTGAGAGAGAGAGGAAGGTAAAAGGAAAGAGTAAGATAGAGAGGGAGAAGGAAAGAGAGGGAGGGGGAGGAAAAGAAAGAAAGAGAGATGAAAAGAGAGAAAGAGAGAAGGAAAGTGACTTGGAGAGAGAGAGGGAAGATAGAGAGGGACGAGAGAGAAGGATAAAGAGGGATAGAAGGAGGAGAAAAGGTGAGAAAAAGAGGGAGAGAGGGAGAGATAGGGAGAGATGGAGAGAGATAGAGAGGGGGAGAGGGAGAGGGAGAAAAGAAAGAGTATGGAGAAAAAGAGAGGGAGAGAGAGGGAGAGGGACAAATGAAAAGAGGGGGAGAGAGGGGGAGAGAGGGAGAAGTAGGAAAAGAGGAAGAGAGATGTAAAAAGAGAGGGAAATGGAGAGATGGAAAGAGGGGAAGAGAATTAATGGGGTGAGAGAGAGAGAGGAAAGAGAGAATTGATAGGGATGAAGAGGGAGAGCAAAAGAGGTAAGGGAGAGAACGAGTGATAGAGAGATAGAGAGAGAAGGAAAGAGGAGCCAAAGAGATAGATAAGGGAGAAAGAGGAAGAGATAGAGAGATCATAGAAGAGAGAGAGAGTCCGAGTGGGAGAGAAAGGGAGAGAAAGAGGGAGAGTGGGAGAGAGTGGGAGAGGAAGTGGAAAGAGTGGGAGAGGGAGTGGGAGACGAAAGGAAATAAAAGAGAGGGAAAGGGAGAGAGATAATGGAAAAGAGAGTGTTAGTGGGAGAGAGAGGGAGAGAAAGAGAGAGAGAGAGGGAGTAAGAGAGGGAGTGAGAGAGATATAGGGAAAGAAAGAGATGGTAAGTGAGAGGGAGATTTTGGGAGAGAGGGAGAGCGAAATAGGTGAGAGAGAGAGGTAGAGAGGGTTATAGAGAGGTAGGGAGAGAGGGAGATAGGAAAGGAGAGAGGGGGAAGAGGGAGAGATAGGGACACATAAAGGAAGGGAGAGACGAAAAGATCATGAAAGAGAAATAGAGAGGGAGAGGGGGAGAGAGGTAGAGGCAGTGGGAGGGAGAGAGGGAGGTAGAGGGAGGGAGGGAGGGTGATAGAGAGGGAGAAAGGGAGAGAAATAAAGCAAACAAGAGAGATACAGGGGAAAAGAGAAAGAGAGAGAAAGATAGAGGGGGAGAGGGGTAAAGAGAAAAAGAAAAGAGAAAGAGCGGAGAGGGAGAGAGAGAGAGGGAGGGAGAGAGGGGGAGAGAGGGAAAGAGGGAGAGAGAGAGCAAGAGAGAGGAAGAGAGGGAAATGAAAGGGGAGAGAGATAGGGAAAGGGAGAGTTTGAAAGATAAAGGAGAAAGAAGGAGAAGGGAGGTCATAGGATAAGGGAGAGAGAGGAAGGGAGAGAAATAGAGAGCATGAGAGAGAGGAAGAGAGAAAAGAAGATAATGAAGTGGGAAGGGAGATAGAGGGAGAGAATAGAAGAGAGAAAGGAAGACAAGGGGTGAGGGGGAAAAGGGAAAGAGCGGAGAGAGAGAGGGGCATAAAGGGAGGAAAAGGGAAAGAGAGTCAAAGAGAGGGAGAGAAAAAGTGAGAGAATGAGAGGGAGAGAGATTAGAAGATGGAGAGAGGAGGAAGAGAGGGATAAAAAGAAAAGAGAGAGAGGAAGGGAGCAAGTGAGAGAGAAGGAAAGAGAGAGGGGGAGAGAGAGTAAGGAGAGATCGATGGAGAAGGGGTAGGAGCGAGAAAGATAGAGAGAGGAAGAGGGAGGTGAGTGAGGGAAAGAGAGGAAGAGGGATAGGGGGATAGAGTGAGGGAGGGAGAAAAATGAGAAGAGAGAGAGAATAGGGAGATAGAGGGAGAGACATAAAAAAGGAGAGACGGTGGCGGATTAGGAGAGATAATGTGAGAGGGAGAGAGGAGGGAGAGAAAGAGGGAGAGAGAGATAGAAGGGAGAGAGAGGGAGGGATAGAGAGAAGTAAAAAGAGACAGAAGGAGAAAGAGGGGGATAGAGATTAGGAGAGAGAGAGATATAGAGAGGGAGAGGGAGAGAGAGAGAGTAAGAGAAAGAGATGAAGGGAGAGAGACCGAAACAGGGAGGGAGAGGGAGGGAAAGGGAGAGAGAGGGAGGGTGAGGAAAGGAAAAGAGAAAGCAAGATAGTGAGGAAGAGTAAGAAGGGGAGAGAGAGAAGGGAGAGAGAGGAAGAGCATGAGGGAAAGAGGGGGAGAGAGAGGAAGAGGGAGAAAGGGAGAGATAAAGAGAAAGGAAGAGAGGGAAAGAGAGGGAGAGGGAGAGATATAGAGAGGGAGTGAGAGATAGAGAGTAGGAGGGAGAGCGAGAGAGAGGAAGATGGGAGAGGAGAGAGGGAGAAAGGGAGAGGAATTGGGAGATAAAGGGAATAAAAGAGTAGGAGAGTAAGAGATAAAAAGAGAGAGGGGGAGAGGGAGAGAGAAAGAGAGTATGAATAAGGATGAGAGAGATGAGGGAGAGGGAGAGGGAGGGATAGAGATACTAGAAGGGAGAGAGAGGGGGAGAGAGAGGGTGAGAGAGAGGAGGGGCGGAAATAGGGAGTATGAGAGAGAGGGAGAGAGAGAGGGAAATTTAAAAGGATAGAGAAGGAGGGAGATAAAGATAAGGAGATGGAAAGGGAGAGATGGAGGGATAGAGAAAGAGATAGAGAGAGGGAGAGAAGGAGGGAGAGGGAGAAAGAGAGAGTGGGAGAGATAGCAAGAGAGAAGAGAGAGTGGGAGAGAGAGAGAGAGTGAAGGAGAAAGAGGGAGAGATATGGAGATAGAGGGAGAGGGAAAGAGAGAGGGAGAGAGGGAATGAGAGATAGAGAGGAAGAGTGACAGAGAGAGAAGGAGAGAGGGAGAGGGGAGAAGGAGAGAGGGAGAGGAAGAGGGGAGAGGGAGAGAGGGGGAGAGAGGGAAGGGCTAGGAGAGATTGGGAGATAGAGGAAGAGTAAGAGAGAGAGAGAGGGACTTAAAGTGAGAAAAAGAAAGGGAAAGAGTAGGAGAGAGAGAGAGTGAGAGAGAGGGTGAGAAAAAGGAGAGAGAGAGGGAGGAGAAAAGGGAAGATAGATGGAGATAAAAGGAGAGAGAGAGGGAGGAGAAACGGGAAGATAGATGGAGATAAAAGGAGAGAGAGAGAGTGATAGAGGAAGGAAGAAAGATGGGGAGAGAGATGCAATGAGAGATTAAGAGAGAGGGAGAGGGAGAGATATAGAGAGAGAAAGGTAGAAAGAGTGAGGAAGGGAGAGGGGAGAGAGAGAGCAAGAGAGAGATGGATAGGAAGAGTGAGAGAGGGAGGGAGGGGAAGAGAGGGGGAGAGATAGAGGGATGGGGGAGAGGGAAAGAGAGGGAGTGGGGGAGAGGGAGAATGTGAGAGAGAGGTAGAGAGTGGAAATGAGTGAGAGAGGGAGAGATAGGGAGTAAGAGATAAAGAGAGGCATAAAGGTAGAGAGAGGGAGAAAGAGTGAGGGACAGAGATGGTGAAGGAGAGAGGGATAAAGAGCAAAGAAGGGAGAAGCCGAGAGAGAGAGAGAGGGAAAGAGGGAGAGAAAGTGAGAGAGAGAGAGGGATAAATGGGGAAAGAGAGAGGGGAAAAGAGAGGGAGAGCAAGGAAGGGAAAGGGAGAGAAAAAAGAGAGAAAAGGAGAGAGGTTAAGGGAGAGAGAGGGAGAGAGGGTGAGAAAAGAAAGGGGGAGAGGAAGAGAGAATGTGAGAGAGATGGATAGAGTGAGGGAGAGGGAAAGAGGGAGAGAAAGGGAGAGTGAGTGAGGGAGAGAGAGAGGAAGAAAGAAGAAGATGGGGAGGTAGAGAAGGGTAGAGAGAAAGATAGTGAGCAAGAGAGATTGAGAAGGAGAGATAGATTGAACAAGGGAGACATGAGGGAGGAGGAGATAGAAGGAGAGGGGAGAAAAGGAGAGAGGGAGAGAAAGGGAAAGAAAGGGAATGAGGAAGAGATAAGGAAAGAGAGGGAGAGAAAGGGAAAGAGAGGGAATGAGGAAGAGATAGGGAAAGAGAGGGATCGAGGAAGAAAGAGAGGAAAAGAGAGGGAGAAAGGAAGAGAAAGAGAGGAAAGGAATGAGAGAGGGAGAGAGATAGAGAGATAGAAACAAGGGTAGGATAGAAATAGGGTGAGAGAGAGAGGGAAAGAGAAAAGGACAGAAGGAGTAAGAGAGAAAGAGGGAGAGAGATGGAGGTTATGAGATAGGGGTCAAGAAAGAGGAAGAGAGGGAGAGGTCGAGAGAGAATAGGAGGGGGAGAGAGGGATAGAGGTCATGGGAGATAGATGGATGTAGAGAGAAAGAGAGACTAGGTGGGTGAGGGAGGAAGGGAGGGAGGGAGGGAGGGAGAGGAGGGAAGAGGGAGGGAGAAATAGGGTGAGAGAAAGGGGGTGAGAAAGGTAGAGAAAGAAGAAGGAGAGATAGGAGGAGAGAGGGGGAGAGGGAGAGGGTGAGATACGGGGAGAAAGGGAAGGAGTGGAAGAGCGGGTGAGGGAGGGGAAGAGATATTAGGAGAGAGGGAGAGAGGGAAAGAGAGAGAGGGAGGGAGAGGGAGAGATATAGGGAGAAAGGGAGGGAGTGGAGAGCGAGGTGAGGGAGGGGGAAGAGATATAGGGAGAGAGGGAGAGAGGGAAAGAGAGAGAGAGAGTGGAGAGGGAGAGATATGGGGAGAAAGAGAGGGAGTGGGAGAGTGGGAGAGGGAGGGAGAGAGAAAAGGGTGAGGGAGAGAGCAAAGGAGGGAGGGAGATAAAAGGAAAAGGTGAGAGAGAGAAAGGGAGAGTGAGAAGGAAAAGAGAGAAGGGAAGAGGGTGGGAAGAGAGTAAGAGAAGGAGAGAGAGAGTGAGGGAGAGAGAGCAAATGAGAGGTTAAGAAAGAGAGAGTAAGGGAGAGGGGAAGGGAGGAAGAGAGACATAGAAAAAAGAGAGAGTGAGAGAGAGAGAGTTATAAAATGAGGGATCAGAGAGATAGAGAGAGTGGCACAGGGAGGGAAAGGAAGGGAGAAAAAGGAGGGAGGGAGAGATAGGAGAGAGAAAGAGAGGGAGAGAGAGGTAGAGAGAGAGAGGGAGAGAGAAGGGAAGGAAGAGAGGGAAGGGGGAGAGAGCAGTGGATGATTAAGGGAGATGGGATGGTAAAGAGAGGGGGAAAGAGAGAAGGAGAAGGAAAGAGAGGGAGAGTGAGACATAATGGAAGAGAAAGAGCATGGGAGAAGAAGGGGAGAGAGAGGGAGAGAAAAAGGTAAAGAAAGGGGGAGTAAGAGCGAGAAGGAGAGAGAGGAAGACTAAGTGAGGGAGAAAGAGAGGGAGAAAGAGGAGGAGATAGAAGGGAAGAGAGAGAGGTAGAGAGATGGAGTGAGAAAAAGAGAGAAAGAAGAGAGAGGGAGGGGGAGGGAGAGAGAGGGAGAGATAGGGACAAAGAGCGAGAGAGTGGGGGAGAGACAAAGAAAGGGAGAGAAAGGGAGATGGAGAGAAGGAGGAATAGAGAGGGAGGGAGAGAAAGGGAAGGGGAGGGGGGAAGTGAAATGGAGAGAGAGGGAGAAGGAGAAAAAGATGAAGAGAGAAAAAAAGAGAGGGAAAAGGAGAGAGATAGGAAGAAGGAGGGAGGGAGAGAGAAAGGAATAGAAAGAGAGGGAGATAGGGAGAGGAGAGAGAGTAAGAGAAGGGAGAAAAAGAGAGAAATAGAGAGGGAGAGGGACATAGAGGGTGATAGAGAGAAAGGGGGAGAGAGGTAGGTTGGGAAAGCAAGAATGGATGAGGGAGGAAGATAGAGATAGAGAGAGGAAGAGAGAGAGAGAGAGAGGAAGGAGATGGAGGCGGAGATGGAGAGATGAAGAGTGACAGATTGAGAAAAAAAGTGAGAGGGAGAGAGGGAGAGGGAAGAGGGGGAGAGAGAATGAGAGAGAGCGAGAGAGAAGAAAAAAGGAGAGGAAGAGAGAGTGGGGGAGAGAGGGAGAGAGAGCTAGAGGGAGGGATATAGAAAGAGAGAGTGGGATAGAGAAAGAGAGCTAGAGGGTGGGATATAGAAAGAGAAAGAGGGAGAGAGATTTAGATAGAAAAAGAGAGAGGGTGAGAGGGAAGGGAGAGAGGGGGAGTGAGAGAGGGAGAAAGAGAGGGGAGAGGGAGAGTAAGAGCATGAGAGAGGGAGAGTGAGAGAGGAAAAGTATAAGAGAGAGGAAGAGAGTGAGGGATAGAGAGGGAGAGAGCAAAAGGAGAGAGGGAGAGAAATAGAGAGTGTTAGAGAGAGATAAGGAAATAAAGAAAGAAAGAGAGGGAGAGAGAGATAAAGGGGGAGAAAGGATAAGAGAGAGATAGAGGGAGATAGGGAGGGAGGAAGAGATAGAGAGAGGGAAAGGATAAGAAAAGAGAGGGAGGGAGAGAGAGAGGGATAGAAGGAAGGAGAGAGGTAGATCGAGAGGAATGAAGGGAGAGGGAGAGGGAAAGGTGAGGGAGGGGGAGAGAAGGAGAGGGAGAGAGAGTGAGAGATAAGGAGAGGAAGAGGGAGGGGGAGAGAGGGAGAGAAAAAGAGAGGGAGAGGGAGAGAAAGATAGGGAGAGGAAGAGGGAGGGGGAGAGAGGGAGAGAAAAAGAGAGGGAGAGGGAGAGAAAGATAGGGAGGAAAAAGAGAGATAAGGAGGGAGAGGAAGAGAGAGGGAGAGAAAGAAAGAGCGGGAGAGGAGGAGAAAAAGGGCGAGAAAGAGATAGGGAGAGAGAGATAGGGAGGAGGAAGAGAGATAAGGAGAGAGAGGAAGAGAGAGGGAGAGAGAGAAAGAGAGGGAGAAGGAGGGGGAGTAAGAGAGGGAGAGGGAGGGAGAGATGGAGAGAGAGTGAGAGAAAGGGAGAGAGTGTTTGTGAGGGAGAGAGTGAATGATCAAGAGAGAAAGAGAGACAAATAAGGAGAGGTAGAGGGATAAAAAGAGAGAGTGAGAGAGGTACGATGAGAGAGTGAGAGAGCTATAATGTGAGAGGGAGATAGGGTGAGGGAGAGAAAAGGAGAGAGGGCAAGAGCGAGTGAGAGAGGTATAGTGAGAGAGTGAGAGAGGTATAATGAGAGAGGGAGTAAGGAGAGGGAAAGGGAGGGAGGTAAGGAGAGGGGGCAAGAAGGAGTGAGAGAGAATAAGGTAAAGAGGGAAAATAGGGAGGGAGGGGGATTGAGAAAAGGAGAGACCGTGTGTGAGAAAGAAGGGGTAAGAGAGAGTGTGAGAGAGAGAGCAAGATAAAAAAGAGGAAGAGAGAAAGGAGGGGATGAGAGAGGGAGGGACTGGGAGATTGAGAGAGGGGGAGAGTAAGGAAAGGAGAGAGGGAGAGAGAGTTTGAGTGGTAGAGAGGGAGAGAGAGTTTGAAATAAGGGAGAGAGGGAGAGGAAGGAGGCAGAGAGAGCTGGAGAGAGGTAGAGGAAGGAAGAGAGAGGGATAAAGGGTAGGAGAAAGAGAGAGAGGGAAAGAGGGTGAGATGATAGAGAAAGGAGTAGGAGAGAGAGAAATTAAGGGAGAGGGAAAGAAAGGTTAAAGGATAGATAAAGAGAGGGAAAGAGAGAAAGGGAGGGGGAGAGAGAGATGGAGAGAGAGTGACAGAGAGAAAGAGAGAGGGAAAGATAAAAAAAGAGGAGGAGAGAGAGATTGAGAGAGAAAGAGTGAGAGAGAAAGAGAGAGGGAGAGAGGGAGGGAGGGAGACAAGGAGTAGGGTGGAGAAAGGTAGAGAGAGGAAGAAAGGGAGAGAGAGGGAGAGTAGAGAGGGAAAATCGAAAAAGTTAGAGAGAAATTGAGGGGAAGAGAGGGAGAGAGGGAGTATGAGAGGGAAAGAGATAGCGATAGTGAGGTAGAGAGAGAAAGAAATGAAGGGCGAGAGAGATTGAGCGAGAGAGGGGCAAGGGAGACCGAGAGGGAGAGAGCGGAAGATTGGGAGAGCGAGAGAAAAAGAGAGGGAGAGGGAGCAATGAGAGAGGAAAAGAGTGGGAGAGGGATAGAGAAACAAAGAGAGAGAAAGAGGGAGAGGCAGATAGAGGCAAAGGGAGAGAGGGAGAGAGAGGGAGGGAGGGAGACCGAAAGAGGGAGAGATGGAGAGAGAGAGAGATGAAGAGAGAGAAAGAGAGTGAGAAGGAGAAAAAGAGCAAGAGAGGAAGAGGGAGAGAGAGGGACAGAATGAGAGAGGGTAAGGGAGAGGGAGGGAAGGATAGATAGGGAGAGAGAGAGGGAGAGAGGAAGAGAGATGGAGAGTGACAGAGGGAGAGAGGAGAGAAAAGGAGAAAGAGAGAGAGGGGTAAGGATAACTAGATAGTGGGAGGGAGAGGGAGAGGGAGAGGGAGAGAGGTATAAAGGGAAAAGGAGAGGCGAGAGATGGAGTGACGGAGGGGGAAAAAGGAGAGACAAGGAGGGGAAGAGAGGGGAGAGAGACAACTAAAGGGAGCGTGAGAGAATAGAGGTCGAGGGAGAGAGCAAAATAGATAGAAGGTGAGGGAGAGTAAAAGAAGGAGAGAGGGAGGAAGAGAATGAGGGAGGGTGAGGTAGGGTAAAGGAGGGAGAGGGAGAGAGTGTGAGATAGAGAGAGATAGAGATAGAGTTCTAGAGAGAGAGAGAGGCAGAGAGTGGGAGGTAGAGAGCTAAAGGGAGGGATAAAGAGAGGAAAGGATATAAAGAGGAAGAGAAAAGGGAGAGAGAAAGGATGAGAGAGAGGGAGATAGGGTGAGAAAGGGATTGGGAGAGAGGGAGAGAGGAAGGGAAGGGGAGAAGGAGAGGACGAGGACGAGGACGAGGGAGGGAGAGAGGGAGAGGGAGAGGGTGAGTGGGAGAGAGGAGGAGATAGGGAAGGATAGAGAGAGTGAGGGAGGGAGAGAGAGGAAGTAGGGGAGAGAAAAAAAGAGAGAGGGAAAGAGAGAGGAAGAGGGAGAGAGAGTAGGAGAGAGAGGGAAAAGGAAGGGATGAAGAGGAAGAGAGAGGAAGGGAGAGAGAGCAAGAGGGAGAGAGAGGGATAAAGGGTAGGAGAAAGAAGGAGAGGGAAAGAGGGTGAGATAGATGAGAAAAGGAGCAGGAGAGAGAGAAATTAAGGGAGAGGGAGAGAAAGGTTAAAGGATAGATAAAGAGAGGGAAAGAGAGAAAGAGAGGGTGAGAGAGAGATGGAGAGAGAGTGAGAGAGAGAAAGAGAGAGGGAAAGATAGAAAGAGAGGGGGAGTGAGAGATGGAGAGAGAAAGAGTGAGAGAGAGAAAGAGAGAGGGAGAGAGGGAGGGAGGGAGACAAGGGGCGTGGTGGAGAAAGGTAGAGAGAGGAAGAAAGGGAGAGAGAGGGAGAGATAGAGAGGAAAAATCGAAAGAGTTAGAGAGAGATTGAGGGGAAGAGAGGGAGAAAGGGAGTATAAGAGTGAAAAAGATAGCGATAGCGAGGTAAAGAGAGAGAGAAAGGAAGGGCGAGAGAGAAGGGGAGAAAGAGAGGACAAGGGAGAGTGAGAGGGAGAGAGAGGAAGATTGGGAGAGCGAGAGAAAAAGAGAGGGAGAGGGAGCGATGAGAGAGGAAAAGAGTGGGAGAAGGATAGAGAAAGGAAGAGAGAGAAAAAGGGAGAGGGAGATAGAGGTAGAGGGAGAGAAAGATATAGGGAGAGAGGGAGAGAGAGGGAGGGAGGGAGACTGAAAGAGGGAGAGATAGAGAGAGAGGAGAGATGAAGAGAGAGAAGGAGAGTGAGAGGGAGAAAAAGAGCAAGAGAGGAAGAGGGAGAGAGAGGGACATGATAAGAGAGGGTGAGGGAGAAGGAGGGAAGGATAGATAGGGAGAGAGAGAAGGAGAGAGGAAGAGAGAGGGAGAGTGACAGAGGGAGAGAGGAGAGAAAAGGAGAAAGAGACAGAGGGGCAAGGATAACTAGATAGTGGGAGGGAGAGGGAGAGAGGTATAAAGGGAAAAGGAGATGTAGAGAGATGCAGTGATATGAGGGAAAAAGGAGAGACAAGGAGGGGAAGAGAAGGGGGAGAGAAAGAGCTAAAGAGAGTGTGAGAGAATAGAGGTCGAGGGAGAGAGAGGGAGAGAGTAAAAGAGATGAGGGTGAGAGAGAGTAAGAGAAAGAGAGAGGGAGGGAGAGAATGAGGAAGGGCAAGGTAGGGTAAGGGAGGGAGAGGGAGAGAGAGTGAGATAGAGAGAGATAGAGATAGAGTTTGAGAAAGAGGGAGAGAGAGGCAAATAGTGGGAGGCAAAGAGCTAAAGGGAGGGATAAAGAGAGGAAAGGATATAAAGAGGAAGAGAGAAAGGAAAGATAAAGGATGAGAAAGATGGAGAGAGGGTGAGAAAGGGATCAAGAGAGAGGGAGAGAGGAAGGGAAGAGGAGAGGGAAAGGATGAGGGCAAGCGAGGGAGAGAAAGAGAGGGGGAGGGTGAGTGGGAGAGAGAAGAGGAGATAGGGAACGATAGAGAGAGTGAGGGAGGGAGGGAGAGGAAGTAGGGGATAGAAAGAAAGAGAGAGGGAAAGAGAGAGGGAGAGGGAGAGAGAGGGAAAAAGGAAAGGATGAAGAGGAAGAGAGAGGAAGGGAGAGAGAGCAAGAGGGAGAAAGAGGGAGAGATAGAGAGGGAGAGGGAGAGGGAGAGAGAAAGGAAGAGGGAGAGAGAGAGTGGGAGAGAGGGAAAATGGGGGAGAAGGAGAGGGAGATAGAGGAAGAAGGTGAGAGAGGGAAAGTGAAAGAGAAGAGGGAGGTAAAGGGAGAAAGGGGAGGGAGAGGGATAAAGAGGGAGATAGGGATAGAAAGGGGGAGTGAGAGGGAGAAGGAGAGAGGGGGGAGGGGGAGAGAGAAGGAGAGTGAGAGGGAGAGAAAGATCAAGTGCAAAGAAGAGAGAGAAAGAAAGGGAGCATGACAAGGGAGAGAGAGAAGAGGGATAGGGAGAGAGGAGAGGGAGAGGGAGAGGGAGAGGGAGGGAGGGATAGAGTGGGACGGAGAGAGCGAAAGTGAGTTAGGGGGAGAGAGGGAGAGGGAAGTAAAAGAGTGAGAGACAAAAGGGAGATGAAGAAGGAGAGTCCGAGAGAGAGGAAGAGATGGATAGACGAAGAGATAGAGAGTGAGACGACTCGAGTGAGGGAGAAAAGAGAGGAAGAGGGAGAGGGAGAGGGAAAGGAAGAGAAAAAGAGTAAGAATGAGAGAGAGTGAATGAGATAGAGTGGGATAGAAAGAGAAAAGGAGAGGGAGAAGGAGGAAGGAAGGGAGAAAGAGATGGAGATAGAGAGAGCAAGAGAGAAGGGTAGACGAGAGAGAAAGAGTGAGAGGGAGAGAAAGAGCTAGAGGGAGGGAGAGAGAGAGGAAATGGAAGGAGAGAGTTAGAGAGTAGGGGGATAGAGAGAGCAAGAGTGAGAGAGATAGAGAGGGAGAGGGAGAGAGGCAGAAAGAGGGAAAGGGAGAGGGAGAGAGAGAGAGAGAGAGATAGGAGAGGAAAAGAGAGATAAAGTGAGAGATAGGGAGGAAGAGAGAGTGGGAGAGAGAGAGTCGTAGGGAGTGCGAGAGAATAAAGGAAAAGGAAGAGAGAAGAAGAGAGTGTGAAGGAGGGAGGGAGAGAGAGTGCGAGGGAGAGAGAGAGGGACAGAGAGGGAGAGAGAGAGAGGGGAAAAAAGAAGGGGAAAGAAAGGGAGAGAGAGAGAGAGTGATTGGGAGAGAGTGGGAGACAAAGAGCTAGAGGGAAGGATAAATAGAGGGAGGGATATATAGAGGGAGAGAGAGGGAAGGAGAGAGAAAGGAAGAGAGAAAAGGAGAGCAAGAGAGAGTGAGAGAGGAAGAGAGAGTAAAGGAGAGAGGTAGAGAGGGAGAGAGATAGGGTAAGAGAGGGGGAGAGAGAGGGAGAGGGAGAGTGAGGGAGAGATAGAAAAAGTGAGAATAGGAGAGGGATAGGGGAGAGAGAGAAAGGAAGAGAGGGAGAGAGGAGGAGAAAGTGAGAGATAGAGAGAGCAAGGGAGGGAGTGAGAGCAAGAAGGAGAGAGAGAGGGAGAGATAGAGAGAGGTCGAGGGAGTGACATAGAGGGGAGAGAGTTAGAAAGGGAAAGGGAGAGGGAAATGAGGGAGAGAGAGTGAGAGAAAGAGATATGGAGTGAGGGAGAGGAAGAGAGAAAGAAAGGGAGATGGATAGGTATAGGGCTAGAGAGGGAGTGAGAAAGCGAGAGAGAGTGAGAGAGGGAGATTGGAAGACGGATAAAGAATGAGGGAGAGAGAAAGAGAGTGAGTGAGAGAGAAATAGGGAGAGAGAAAAGGTGTAGGGAGAGAACTACATGATGATAGATCGAGAATGGGAGAAAGAGAGAAGGAAGGGGAGAGTGAGTGAGAGGTAGAGAGAGGGAAAGGGAGAGAGGTAGAGAGAGAAAGAGAAGTAGTGGGAGGTAAAAAGAGAAAGAGAGGGATAAAGGAATAGAGAGAAAGGGTGGGGGAGAGAGGGAGAGGGAGAGAGGGTGAGAGAGATAGAGAAAGAGAGAGGGAGAGAGAAATAGAGGAAGAGGAGAGGGAAAGTAGGAGAGAGAGGGAGAAAAGAAGAGAGAGTGTGAGATGAGCGAGGGTGAGAGAGAGAGTTATAGAAAGAGAGAGGAAGAGAGGGATAGGGTAGGGAGGAGAGAGGAAGAGAGGGACGTAGGTAGGGAGGGAGAGAGAGAGGTAGTGAGGGAGTGGGAAAGAGAGTGAGAGGGAATAAGAGTGAGAAGGAAAGGGAGAAAGTGAGGGAGCGAGAAAAGAAGAGAGAGGAAGAGAGTGGGAGAGTGAGTGAGAGAGAGAGAGAGGGAGAGAGGAAGAGTGGGAGAGAGAGGGAAAAAGACGAGAGAACGAGAGATAATGGGGAGAGAGGGAGAGGGAGAGTGGGGATAGGTAGAGATAGCAAGGGAGAGTGAGACTTAGAGAGAGGGAGATGAGGAGAGGGAAAGAGAGGGAAGAGATTAAGGGAGAAGGAGAGGAGGGAGGCAGAGAGGGACGGAGAGGAAGAGAAGAGGAGAGAGTAGGAGAGCAAGAGAGAGGGAGAGATTAGGAGATAGAGAGAAGGGAGAGGGAGAGGGAGAGAGGGAGGGAGGGATAGAGGGAGAGAGAAAAAGAGAGGGGAGAAAGAGGGAGAGAGAGAAAGAAAGAGAGAGATAGAAGGAGAGGGAGTGAGAGAAAGAGGCGAAGGGAGATTGAGAGAGAGGGAAAGAGGAAGAGTAAGAGAGAGAGGGAGAGGAAGAGGTTGAGAGAGATAGAGAGAGTGAAAGAGGGAGAGATGGGTAAGAGTGATAGGGGAGAGAGGGGGAGAAAGAAAAAAGGAGAAGAGGGAGATGAATAAAGAGAAAGAGAGAGGGAGTGATGGGGGAGAGAGAGAGGGAGAAAGGAATAGGGAGAGATAGAAGGGGAGTGAGCAAGAGAAAGAGGAAGGGAGAGAGCTAGAGGGAAGGAGAAAGAAAGAGAAAGAGGCCTAGAGGATGAGAGAGAGGGGAGAGCAAAAGAGTGAGAGAAGGAGAACTTGATGAATTTAGAGGGAGAGAAAGTGAAAACTCCCTTTCTCACTCTCTCTCCCCCATTCTCAATCTCCCCCTCCCGCTCTCTCTTCCCCCTCTCCCTCTCTCTTCCTTATGTTTACCTTCCTCTCCCTCTCTCTCCTTCTCCCTATCTCCCCCTCTTTCTTTGATCCTCTCTCCCTCTCTTAGTTCTTCCATCTATCTCCCTCTATCTCTTCCACCCTTTCCCTCATTCTCCCACTCTCCCTTTACCTCCCTCTATCTCCCTCTCCCTCTCTCCCTCTCTCTTCCTTTCTCTCCCTCTCTCTCTTACTCTCTCTCTTCCTCTCTCCCTCTCTATATCTCTCTTGAACCTCTCCCCGTCCCTCTTTCTCTCCCTCCCCATCTCTCTCTCACTCTCTTTCTCTCTCTCACCTCTCCCTCGCCTTCTTCCTTCTCTCCATCTCTCCCTCTTTCTCTCCCTTTCTTGCCCTCTTTTCTTTCTTTCTTTCTCTCCCTTTCTTGCCCTTTTATTTTTTCTATCTCTCTTCCTCCATTGCTCTCACACTCTCTCCGTCCCACTCTTTATCCTTATCTTGCTCTTTCTCCTATTTCTCTCTTTCTCCTTCTCTCCCTTTCTCTTATCTTCTCTTTCTCACCTTCTTTCCCTCTCCCTCTCCCTCTCTCTTTCTTTCACTCTCATACCCCTTTTCTTCCTTTCTCTCTCCCTCCTTCTTCCTCTCTTTCTCTATAGCTCATGTTCTCTTTCCCTCTCTTTCCCTCAATCTTTATCCCTCTCCCTCTCTATCTCTCAACATCTCTCTTCTCGTTCCTCACTACTCTCTCAACATCTCTCTTTCTATCCCCCTTCCTCTCTCTCTCTCTCTCCTCTCCCCGCCTTTCTTTATGCCTCTCTTGTCCCCTACGCATTCTCTCTTTTTCCTCTCTCTCCCTTCCTCTTTCCCTCTCTCACTACCTTTTTCTACCCCTCTCTCTCTTTGTCTCTCCCTTCTCTTTCACCCTTTCTCCCTCTTTTTCTCTTCCTATCTCTCCCTTTCTCCTCTATGTCTCTATCTTTCTCTCTCCCTCTTTCTCCCTCACTCGCCCTCCCTCCCTCTCCCTCTCTCTATCTTCCTCTCTCTCTCTCCTTTCCCTCTTTGACTCTCTCTCTCCCTCTCTAACTCTCTTCTCTCTCCCTCTTTCACTCTTTCTCTTTCTATATATTTATATATCTTTCTCTCCCCTTCTCTTTCACTCTCTTGCTTTTCCTCTCCCTCTTTCTCTATCTTCCTCTCTCTCTCCTTTTCCCTCTTTGCCTCTCTCTCTCCCTCTTTCACTCTTTCTCTTCCTATATATTTATATATCTTTCTCTCCCCTCTCTCCCACTCTCTTGCTTTTCCTCTCCCTCTCTCTCAAACTCTATCTCTCTCCCTCTCTCTCTCCCCTTCCTAATTTCCATCTCTCTCTCACCTTACTATTTCTCTTCCTTACTTTCTCCCTCATTTTTTCCATCTCTCCATCTCTATCTCCCTTTCTCTCTCGACCTTCCTAATTTCCATCTCTCTCTCACCTTACTATTTCTCTTCCTTGCTTTCTCCCTCGTTTTCTTCCATCTCTCCATCTCTCTCTCCCTCTCTCTCACCCTCTTTCCTGCTCTTTTCTCTCTCTCTTGCTCTCTATCTCCCTCTCACTTCCTCTTCCAATCTCTTCCTCACTCTCTATCTCCCTCTCTCTTTCCCTCTCCCTTTCCTCCTCCTTCTCTCCCTCCCTCTCCCTCTCCCTTTCTCCCCTCATTCCTCTCTCTCCCTCTCTTTTTCTCTTTATTACTTTCTCTCTTCCTCTCTCCCTATCTCTTTCTCTTTCTTCCTCTTTCTCCCTTTCCTATTCTATCCTCTTCTCTCCCTATCTCTTTCGTTGCCCCTCTCACCCCCTTACACTCTCCTTATTTCTCTTTGTTTCTCCCTCCATCTCTTCTCCTCTCTCTCTCCTTTTACTCTCTCTTTTTTTCTCCTTCTATCCCTCTCTCTCTCCTTTTCTACCCTCTCCCTCTCTCTATCACTCTCCCTCTTTCTCTCTCCCCTCCTCCATCACCCTCCCTCTCCTTCTCTCTCTCACTATCTTTATCTTCTTCTCTTTCTGTAAATCTGTATCTTTCTCCCTCTCCCTCCCTTTGCCTTTCTCTCTCCCTCCATCTCCCTCCCTCTCTCTCCCTCCGTCCCTCTACCTCTCTTTTTTTCTCTCTCTCCCCCTATCTCTCTTCTTCTCCTTCTCCCTCTCTTTCCCTCTCCCTTTTCTTCCTTCTCCCTCACTTTCTCTCCCTTCCTATCTCCCTCCCACTTTTCCTCTCCCTCTTTCTATCCCTTTCTCCCTTCCTTTCTCTCCCTCTCTTTCTCCTCTTTCCCTCTCTCTTGATCTCTCTCTATCCCTCTCCTTAATATTGTCCCTCCCTTTCTTTCCCTCACTCCCTCTCCCTCCCTCCCTCTCCCTCCCTCTCTCTTTCTTTCTCCATCTCTACCCTTCTCTCCCTCTTCCTTTCCCTCTTTCTTCCTCTCTCCCTCTCTCCCTCTCCCTATCCCTCTCCATCTCCCTTTCTCCCCCTCCATCCCTCTCCCTCTTTTAATTTATCCCTCTCGATCTCTCCTCACTTTCTCCATTACTCTCTCTCTCTCTTTCTTTCCCATTCTCTCTCCCACTCTATCCCTCTCCTTCTCTCCCTCTCTCACCAGCCTCTCTCCCCGTCCTTCTATATCTCTTTCCCTTTCTCTCTCCACTACCCCTTCTCTTTCCCTCCTTTCTCTCTCTCCCTCTCTCTCCTCTATTTCTCTTTCTTACTCTCTCCTTTTCATCGCTTCTTCTCTAACTCTCTCCCCATCTCTCACTCCCCTCTCTTTCTCTCCCTCTCCTCCTCTTTCTCTCTTCATCTTTTCCTTTCTCTCTCCCCCTCCATCCCTCACTCTCCCTCCCTTTCTCACTCACCCTCTTTCCCTCCCTTTCTGTTCCCTTCTCTCTCCCTCCCTCTCTATTAATCTTTTTCTCTCTCTATCTCTCTTTCTAAATTTCAATATCCCTCTCTCTCCTACTTTCTCCATTTCTCCCTCTCTTTCTCTCCCTATCATTCTCTCTCCATCTCTCTTTCTCTCTCCCTCTCTTTCCTTTTTCCTCCCTCTCTAACTTCCTCTTTCTCCCTCCCCCTCTCTTTCTACCTTTCCCTCTCTTTCTCCTCTCTCCCTCTCCCTCTCTCTCCATCTCTCCCTTCCTCTCCCATATTTTTCCTCTCTCCTTTTCTCTCTTTCCCTCGCTTTCTTTCTCGATTCCTCTCTCCCTCTAGTAGTCTTTCCATTTTTCTCCCTTTATCTCTCTCACCCTTTCCCTCCCTCTCCCACTCTCTCCCTCTTTCGCCCACTCTATCTCTATCCCATCCTCTCCATTTCTCACCCTCTTTCTCTTTCTCTCTTCTTCTCTATCTCTCGTCTCTCCGTCTCTCCCTCCCCACTCTCTCTCCCACTATCTCTCTCCCTCTCTCTCTCACTCACTCACTCACTCACTAAATCTATCTTCCTCCCCC
>CAWUPB010000714.1:0-49204 GCA_963924115.1 Dovyalis caffra | reverse complement strand
AAGTGTATTTTCTCAACCTAAATGTTGTTGTTTTTGCAAAAATCATCCCCGTGTCATGGATAAAGGCAATGAGTTTTTATTGTTGGCTCGTTTTCCATTGAACTAGGTCTAAAACTACTCAAAACTTGGTCGGCCATTTTTGGGCAAAAATCAATGTTAGCTCACAATCGAGGTCGATAAGTCTCTATGGTTGTCAATTTGGCTATGATGTAGGTCCCAAAAACTTCAAACTAGAAATTATAGTTTCTCTATAGATTGTTTCACGTTCGTGCGCATCCACCTTTCCAAGAACTCGAAAGCTCGCATGCCCGCATTTTCTTGAAAAACAACAAAAGTGTATTTTTTCGACCTAAACGTTGTATTTTTGCAAAAATAACCCGCAGGTCATGGCTAAAGGCAATGAGTTTTTATTGCTGGCTAGTTTGCCATCGAACTAGGTCTAAAACTCGCTCTAAACTTGGTCGGCCATTTTTGGGCGAAAATAACCTCGACTCACAATCGAGGCCAATGAGACTCGTGGTTGTCACCTTAGCTATGGGTCCCAAAAACCTCAAACCAGGAACTACACATTTTCTCTATAGATTATTTCACGCTCTTTCATATCGGCCCTTCAAGGAACTCGAAAGCTCGCATGCCCGTATTGCCTCAAAAATTAGAAAAGTGTATTTTCTCGACGTAAACGTTGTTTTTTTGCAAAAATCATCCCCGAGCTCATGGGTAAAGGCAATGAGTTTTTATTGTTGGCTCGTTATCCATTGAACCGGGTCTAAAACTACTCAAAACTTAGTCGGTCATTTTTCGAGGAAAATCAATGTCGCCTCACAATCGAGGTCGATAAGTCTCTATGGTTGTCACTTTGGCTATGATGTAGGTCCCAAAAACGTCAAACTAGAAATTATAGTTTCTCTATAGATTGTTTCACGTTCGTGCACATCGACCTTTCCAAGAACTCGAAAGCTCGCATGCCCGCATTGTCTCGAAAAACAACAAAAGTGTATTTTTTCGACCTAAACGTTGTATTTTTGCAAAAATCACCCGCAGTGTCATGGCTAAAGGCAATGAGTTTTTATTGTTGGCTAGTTTGCCATCGAACTAGGTCTAAAACTCGCTCAAAACTTGGTCGGCCATTTTTGGGCGAAAATAACCTCGACTCACAGCTGACGCCAAAGAGACTCCGTGGTTGTCACCTTAGCTATGATGTGGGTCCCAAAAACCTCAAACCAGGAATTACACATTTTCTCTATAGGTTATTTCATGCTCTTTCATATCGGCCCTTCAAGGAACTCGAAAGCTCGCATGCCCGCATTGCCTCAAAAATTAGAAAAGTGTATTTTCTCGACGTAAACGTTGTATTTTTGCAAAAATCATCCCCAGCTCATGGTTAAAGGCAATGAGTTTTTATTGTTGGCTCGTTTTCCATTGAACTCGGGTCTAAAACTACTCAAAACTTGGTCGGCCATTTTTCGGGGAAAATCAATGTCGACTCACAATCGAGGTCGATAAGTCTCTATGGTTGTCACTTTGGCTATGATGTAGGTCCCAAAAACCTCGAACTAGAAATTACAGTTTCTCTTTAAATTGTTTCACGTTCGTGCACATCGACCTTTCCAAGAACTCGAAAGCTCGCATGCCCGCATTGTCTCGAAAAACAACAAAAGTGTATTTTTTCGACCTAAACGTTGTATTTTTGCAAAAATCACCCGCAGTGTCATGGCTAAAGGCAATGAGTTTTTATTGCCGGCTAGTTTGCCATCGAACTAGGTCTAAAACTCGCTCAAAACTTAGTCGGCCATTTTTGGGCGAAAATAACCTCATCTCACAGTTGAGGCCAATGAGACTCGTGGTTGTCACCTTAGCTATGATGTGGGTCCCAAAAACCTCAAACTAGGAATTACACATTTTTTCTATAGATTAGTTCACGCTCTTTCATATCGGCCCTTCAAGGAACTCGAAAGCTCGCATGCCCGCATTGCCTCAAAAATTAGAAAAGTGTATTTTCTCGACGTAAACGTTGTTTTTTTGCAAAAATCATCCCCAGCTCATGGGTAAAGGCAATGAGTTTTTATTGTTGGCTCATTTTCCATCGAACCGGGTCTAAAACTACTCAAAACTTGGTCGGCCATTTTTCGGGGAAAATCAATGTCAGCTCACGATCGAGGTCGATAAGTCTCTATGGTTGTCACTTTGGCTATGATGTAGGTCCCAAAAACCTCAAACTAGGAATTATAGTTTCTCTATAGATTGTTTCACGTTCGTGCACATCGACCTTTCCAAGAACTCGAAAGCTCGCATGCCCGCATTGTCTCGAAAAACAACAAAAGTGTATTTTTTCAACCTAAACGTTGTATTTTTGCAAAAATCACCCGTAGGTCATGGCTAAAGGCAATGAGTTTTTATTGCTAGCTAGTTTGCCATCGAACTAGGTCTAAAACTCGCTCAAAACTTGGTCGGCCATTTTTGGGCGAAAATAACCTCAGCTCACAGCTGAGGCCAATGAGACTCGTGGTTGTCACCTTAGCTATAGGTCCCAAAAACCTCAAACCAGGAATTACACATTTTCTCTATAGATTATTTCACGCTCTTTCATATCGGCCCTTCAAGGAACTCGAAAGCTCGCATGCCCGTATTGCCTCAAAAATTAGAAAAGTGTATTTTCTCGACGTAAACGTTGTTTTTTTGCGAAAATCATCCCCAGCTCATGGGTAAAGGCAATGAGTTTTTATTGTTGGCTCGTTTTCCATCGAACTCGGGTCTAAAACTACTCAAAACTTGGTCGACCATTTTTCGGGGAAAATCAATGTCGACTCACAATCGAGGTCGATAAGTCTCTATGGTTGTCACTTTGGCTATGATGTAGGTCCCAAAAGCCTCGAACTAGAAATTACGGTTTCTCTATAAATTGTTTCACGTTCGTGCACATTGACCTTTCCAAGAACTCGAAAGCTCGCATGCCCGCATTGTCTCGAAAAACAACAAAAGTGTATTTTTTCGACCTAAACGTTGTATTTTTGCAAAAATCACCCGCAGGTCATGGCTAAAGGCAATGAGTTTTTATTGCTGGCTAGTTTGCCATCGAACTAGGTCTAAAACTCGCTCAAAACTTGGTCGGCCATTTTTGGGCGAAAATAACCTCATCTCACAGCTGAGGCTAATGAGACTCCGTGGTTGTCACCTTAGCTATGATGTGGGTCCCAAAAACCTCAAACTAGGAATTACACATTTTCTCTATAGATTATTTCACGCTCTTTCATATCGGCCCTTCAAGGAACTCGAAAGCTCGCATGCCCGCATTGCCTCAAAAATTAGAAAAGTGTATTTTCTCGACGTAAACGTTGTTTTTTTGCAAAAATCATCCCCAGCTCATGGGTAAAGGCAATGAGTTTTTATTGTTGGCTCATTTTCCATTGAACTCGGGTCTAAAACTACTCAAAACTTGGTCGGCCATTTTTCGGGGAAAATCAATGTCGCCTCACAATCGAGGTCGATAAGTCTCTATGGTTGTCACTTTGGCTATGATGTAGGTCCCAAAAACGTCAAACTAGAAATTATAGTTTCTCTATAGATTGTTTCACGTTCGTGCACATCGACCTTTCCAAGAACTCGAAAGCTCGCATGCCCGCATTGTCTCGAAAAACAACAAAAGTGTATTTTTTCGACCTAAACGTTGTATTTTTGCAAAAATCACCCGCGAGTCATGGCTAAAGGCAATGAGTTTTTATTGTTGGCTAGTTTGCCATCGAACTAGGTCTAAAACTCGCTCAAAACTTGGTCGGCCATTTTTGGGCGAAAATAACCTCAGCTCACGACTGACGCCAAAGAGACTCGTGGTTGTCACCTTAGCTATGATGTGGGTCCCAAAAACCTCAAACCAGGAATTACACATTTTCTCTATAGGTTATTTCATGCTCTTTCATATCGGCCCTTCAAGGAACTCGAAAGCTCGCATGCCCGCATTGCCTCAAAAATTAGAAAAGTGTATTTTCTCGACGTAAACGTTGTATTTTTGCAAAAATCATCCCCAGCTCATGGTTAAAGGCAATGAGTTTTTATTGTTGGCTCGTTTTCCATTGAACCGGGTCTAAAACTACTCAAAACTTGGTCGGCCATTTTTGGGCGAAAATAACCTCGACTCACGATTGAGACCAATGAGACTCCGTGGTTGTCACCTTAGCTATAGGTCCCAAAAACGTCAAACCGGGAATTACACATTTTCTCTATAGATTATTTCACGCTCTTTCATATCGACCCTTCAAGGGACTCGAAAGCTCACATGCCCGTATTGCCTCAAAAATTAGAAAAGTGTATTTTCTCGACGTAAACGTTGTTTTTTTGCGAAAATCATCCCTAGTTCATGGGTAAAGGCAATGAGTTTTTATTGTTGGCTCGTTTTCCATTGAACCGGGTCTAAAACTACTCAAAACTTGGTCGGCCATTTTTCGGGGAAAATCAATGTCGACTCACAATCGAGGTCGATAAGTCTCTATGGTTGTCACTTTGGCTATGATGTAGGTCCCAAAAACCTCGGACTAGAAATTACAGTTTCTCTTTAAATTGTTTCACGTTCGTGCACATCAACCTTTCCAAGAACTCAAAAGCTCGTATGCCCGCATTGTCTCGAAAAACAACAAAAGTGTATTTTTTGAACCTAAACGTTGTATTTTTTCAAAAATCACCCGCGAGTCATGGCTAAAGGCAATGAGTTTTTATTGCCGGCTAGTTTGCCATCGAACTAGGTATAAAACTCGCTCAAAACTTGGTCGGCCATTTTTGGGCGAAAATAACCTCGACTCACAATTGAGGCAAATGAGACTCGTGGTTGTCACCTTAGCTATGATGTAGGTCCCAAAAACCTCAAACCGGGAATTACATATTTTCTCTATAGATTATTTCACGCTCTTTCATATCGGCCCTTCAAAGAACTAGAAAGCTCGCATGCCCGCATTGCCTAAAAAATTAGAAAAGTATATTTTCTCGACGTAAACGTTGTTCTTTTCCAAAGATCATCCCCGAGTTCATGGGTAAAGGCAATGAGTTTTTATTGTTGGCTCGTTTTCCATTGAACTCGGGTCTAAAACTACTCAAAACTTGGTCGGCCATTTTTCGGGGAAAATCAATGTCGCCTCATAATCGAGGTCGATAAGCCTCTATGGTTGTCACTTTGGCTATGATGTAGGTCCCAAAAACTTCAAACTAGAAATTATAGTTTCTCTATAGATTGTTTCACGTTCGTGCACATCGACCTTTCCAAGAACTCGAAAGCTCGCATGCCCGCATTGTCTCGAAAAACAACAAAAGTGTATTTTTTCAACCTAAACGTTGTATTTTTGCAAAAATCACCCGTAGTGTCATGGCTAAAGGCAATGAGTTTTTATTGCTGGCTAGTTTGCCATCGAACTAGGTCTAAAACTCGCTCAAAACTTGGTCGGCCATTTTTGGGCGAAAATAACCTCGACTCACAGCTGAGACCAATGAGACTCGTGGTTGTCACCTTAGCTATAGGTCCCAAAAACGTCAAACCAGGAATTACACATTTTCTCTATAGATTATTTCACGCTCTTTCATATCGACCCTTCAAGGAACTCGAAAGCTCACATGCCCGTATTGCCTCAAAAATTAGAAAAGTGTATTTTCTCGACGTAAACGTTGTTTTTTTGCGAAAATCATCCCTAGTTCATGGGTAAAGGCAATGAGTTTTTATTGTTGGCTCGTTTTCCATTGAACCGGGTCTAAAACTACTCAAAACTTGGTCGGCCATTTTTCGGGGAAAATCAATGTCGACTCACAATCGAGGTCGATAAGTCTCTATGGTTGTCACTTTGGCTATGATGTAGGTCCCAAAAACCTCGAACTAGAAATTACAGTTTCTCTATAAATTGTTTCACGTTCGTGCACATCGACCTTTCCAAGAACTCGAAAGCTCGCATGCCCGCATTGTCTCGAAAAACAACAAAAGTGTATTTTTTCGACCTAAACGTTGTATTTTTGCAAAAATCACCCGCGAGTCATGGCTAAAGGCAATGAGTTTTTATTGCTGGCTAGTTTGCCATCGAACTAGGTCTAAAACTCGCTCAAAACTTGGTCGGCCATTTTTGGGCGAAAATAACCTCATCTCACAGCTCGAGGCCAATGAGACTCGTGGTTGT
Source organism: Dovyalis caffra (assembly GCA_963924115.1). Taxonomy (NCBI): domain Eukaryota; kingdom Viridiplantae; phylum Streptophyta; class Magnoliopsida; order Malpighiales; family Salicaceae; genus Dovyalis; species Dovyalis caffra. Next base: position 43,061 of record CAWUPB010000714.1, on the reverse strand, counting down.
CACCTTAGCTATGATGTGGGTCCCAAAAACCTCAAACTAGGAATTACACATTTTTTCTATAGATTAGTTCACGCTCTTTCATATCGGCCCTTCAAGGAACTCGAAAGCTCGCATGCCCGCATTGCCTCAAAAATTAGAAAAGTGTATTTTCTCGACGTAAACGTTGTTTTTTTGCAAAAATCATCCCCAGCTCATGGGTAAAGGCAATGAGTTTTTATTGTTGGCTCATTTTCCATCGAACCGGGTCTAAAACTACTCAAAACTTGGTCGGCCATTTTTCGGGGAAAATCAATGTCAGCTCACGATCGAGGTCGATAAGTCTCTATGGTTGTCACTTTGGCTATGATGTAGGTCCCAAAAACCTCAAACTAGGAATTATAGTTTCTCTATAGATTGTTTCACGTTCGTGCACATCGACCTTTCCAAGAACTCGAAAGCTCGCATGCCCGCATTGTCTCGAAAAACAACAAAAGTGTATTTTTTCAACCTAAACGTTGTATTTTTGCAAAAATCACCCGTAGGTCATGGCTAAAGGCAATGAGTTTTTATTGCTAGCTAGTTTGCCATCGAACTAGGTCTAAAACTCGCTCAAAACTTGGTCGGCCATTTTTGGGCGAAAATAACCTCGACTCACAGCTGAGGCCAATGAGACTCGTGGTTGTCACCTTAGCTATAGGTCCCAAAAACCTCAAACCAGGAATTACACATTTTCTCTATAGATTATTTCACGCTCTTTCATATCGGCCCTTCAAGGAACTCGAAAGCTCGCATGCCCGTATTGCCTCAAAAATTAGAAAAGTGTATTTTCTCGACGTAAACGTTGTTTTTTTGCGAAAATCATCCCCAGTTCATGGGTAAAGGCAATGAGTTTTTATTGTTGGCTCGTTTTCCATTGAACCGGGTCTAAAACTACTCAAAACTTGGTCGACCATTTTTCGGGGAAAATCAATGTCGACTCACAATCGAGGTCGATAAGTCTCTATGGTTGTCACTTTGGCTATGATGTAGGTCCCAAAAGCCTCGAACTAGAAATTACAGTTTCTCTATAAATTGTTTCACGTTCGTGCACATCGACCTTTCCAAGAACTCGAAAGCTCGCATGCCCGCATTGTCTCGAAAAACAACAAAAGTGTATTTTTTCGACCTAAACGTTGTATTTTTGCAAAAATCACCCGCAGTGTCATGGCTAAAGGCAATGAGTTTTTATTGCCGGCTAGTTTGCCATCGAACTAGGTCTAAAACTCGCTCAAAACTTGGTCGGCCATTTTTGGGCGAAAATAACCTCATCTCACAACTGAGGCTAATGAGACTCGTGGTTGTCACCTTAGCTATGATGTGGGTCCCAAAAACCTCAAACTAGGAATTACACATTTTCTCTATAGATTATTTCACGCTCTTTCATATCGGCCCTTCAAGGAACTCGAAAGCTCGCATGCCCGCATTGCCTCAAAAATTAGAAAAGTGTATTTTCTCGACGTAAACGTTGTTTTTTTGCAAAAATCATCCCCAGTTCATGGGTAAAGGCAATGAGTTTTTATTGTTGGCTCATTTTCCATTGAACTCGGGTCTAAAACTACTCAAAACTTGGTCGGCCATTTTTTGGGAAAAATCAATGTCGACTCACAATCGAGGTCGATAAGTCTCTATGGTTGTCACTTTGGCTATGATGTAGGTCCCAAAAACCTCAAACTAGGAATTATAGTTTCTCTATAGATTGTTTCACGTTCGTGCACATCGACCTTTCCAAGAACTCGAAAGCTCGCATGCCCGCATTGTCTCGAAAAACAACAAAAGTGTATTTTTTCGACCTAAACGTTGTATTTTTGCAAAAATCACCCGCGAGTCATGGCTAAAGGCAATGAGTTTTTATTGCTAGCTAGTTTGCCATCGAACTAGGTCTAAAACTCGCTCAAAACTTGGTCGGCCATTTTTGGGCGAAAATGACCTCGACTCACAAGCTGAGGCCAATGAGACTCGTGATTGTCACCTTAGCTATAGGTCCCAAAAACCTCAAACCAGGAATTACACATTTTCTCTATAGATTATTTCACGCTCTTTCATATCGGCCCTTCAAGGAACTCGAAAGCTCGCATGCCCGTATTGCCTCAAAAATTAGAAAAGTGTATTTTCTCGACGTAAACGTTGTTTTTTTGCGAAAATCATCCCCAGTTCATGGGTAAAGGCAATGAGTTTTTATTGTTGGCTCGTTTTCCATTGAACTCGGGTCTAAAACTACTCAAAACTTGGTCGGCCATTTTTCGGGGAAAATCAATGTCGACTCACAATCGAGGTCGATAAGTCTCTATGGTTGTCACTTTGGCTATGATGTAGGTCCCAAAAACCTCGAACTAGAAATTACGGTTTCTCTATAAATTGTTTCACGTTCGTGCACATCGACCTTTCCAAGAACTCGAAAGCTCGCATGCCCGCATTGTCTCGAAAAACAACAAAAGTGTATTTTTTCAACCTAAACGTTGTATTTTTGCAAAAATCACCCGCAGTGTCATGGCTAAAGGCAATGAGTTTTTATTGCTGGCTAGTTTGCCATCGAACTAGGTCTAAAACTCGCTCAAAACTTGGTCGGCCATTTTTGGGCGAAAATAACCTCATCTCACAGTTCGAGGCCAATGAGACTCCGTGGTTGTCACCTTAGCTATGATGTGGGTCCCAAAAACCTCAAACTAGGAATTACACATTTTCTCTATAGATTATTTCATGCTCTTTCATATCGGCACTTCAAGGAACTCGAAAGCTCGCATGCCCGCATTGCCTCAAAAATTAGAAAAGTGTATTTTCTCGACGTAAACGTTGTTTTTTTGCAAAAATCATCCCCAGTTCATGGGTAAAGGCAATGAGTTTTTATTGTTGGCTCATTTTCCATTGAACTCGGGTCTAAAACTACTCAAAACTTGGTCGGCCATTTTTCGGGGAAAATCAATGTCGGCTCACAATCGAGGTCGATAAGTCTCTATGGTTGTCACTTTGGCTATGATGTAGGTCCCAAAAACCTCAAACTAGGAATTATAGTTTCTCTATAGATTGTTTCACGTTCGTGCACATCGACCTTTCCAAGAACTCGAAAGCTCGCATGCCCGCATTGTCTCGAAAAACAACAAAAGTGTATTTTTTCAACCTAAACGTTGTATTTTTGCAAAAATCACTCGCAGGTCATGGCTAAAGGCAATGAGTTTTTATTGCTAGCTAGTTTGCCATCGAACTAGGTCTAAAACTCGCTCAAAACTTGGTCGGCCATTTTTGGGCGAAAATAACCTCAGCTCACGATCGAGGCCAATGAGACTCCGTGGTTGTCACCTTAGCTATGATGGGTCCCAAAAACCTCAAACCGGGAATTACACATTTTCTCTATAGATTATTTCACGCTCTTTCATATCGGCCCTTCAAGGAACTCGAAAGCTCGTATGCCCGCATTGCCTCAAAAATTAAGAAAAGTGTATTTTCTCGACGTAAACGTTGTTTTTTTGCAAAAATCATCCCCGAGTCATGGATAAAGGCAATGAGTTTTTATTGTTGGCTCGTTTTCCAATAAACTCGGGTCTAAAACTACTCAAAACTTGGTCGGCCATTTTTGGGCGAAAATCAATGTCGACTCACAATCGAGGTCGATAAGTCTCTATGGTTGTCACTTTGGCTATGATGTGGGTCCCAAAAACCTCAAACTAGGAATTATAGTTTCTCTATAGATTGTTTCACGTTCGTGCACATCGACCTTTCCAAGAACTTGAAAGCTCGCATGCCCGCATTGTCTCGAAAAACAACAAAAGTGTATTTTTTCGACCTAGACGTTGTATTTTTGCAAAAATCACCCGCGAGTCATGGCTAAAGGCAATGAGTTTTTATTGCTGGCTAGTTTGCCATCGAACTAGGTCTAAAACTCGCTCAAAACTTGGTTGGCAATTTTTGGGCGAAAATAACCTCGACTCACAGCTGAGGCTAATGAGACTCGTGGTTGTCACCTTAGCTATGATGTGGGTCCCAAAAACCTCAAACTAGGAATTACATATTTTCTCTATAGATTATTTCACGCTCTTTCACTTCGGCCCTTCAAGGAACTCGAAAGCTCGCATGCCCCATTGTCTCAAAAAATTGGAAAAGCGTAATTTCTCGACCTAAACGTCGTTTTTTTTTTTTTTTTGCAAGAATCACCCCTGTGTCATGGCCAAAAGTGATGAGTGTTTATCGTTGGCTCGTTTTTCATCAAACTCGGGTCTAAAATTGCTTAAAACTTAGTCGACCATTTTCGGGTGAAAATCAACCTTAGCTCACAAGTCGAGACCCATGAGTCTCTATGTTTGTCACTTTGGCTATGATGTAGGTCCCAAAAACCTCAAACCAAGAATTGCACTTTCTCTCTAGATTCTTTCACGCTCGTTCACACCGACCCTTCTAGGAAGTCGAAGCTCGCATGCCCGTATTGGCTCGAAAAACTAGAAAAGTGTATTTTCTCGACCTAAATGTTGTTTTTTTGTAAAAATCACCCCCGTATCATGGTCAATGGCAATGAGTTTTTATCGTTGGCTCGTTGGCCATCGAATTAGGCTTAAAACTACTCAAAACTTGTTCGGCCATTTATGGACGAAAATCAACCTCGGCTCATAGTCGAGGCCGATGAGTCCCTATGGTTGTCACTTTGGCTATGGTGTAGGTCCCAAAGACCTCAAACTAGGAATTACACTTTCTCTATAGATAGTTTCACGCTCTTTTATATCGGCCCTTCTAGGAACTCGAAAGCTCGCATGCCCGCATTGTCTCGAAAAACTAGAAAAGCGTATTTTCTCGACCTAAACGTCATTTTTTTTACAAAAATCACTCCTAGGTCATGGCCAAAGGGAATGAGTTTTATCATTGGCTCATTTTCCATCGAACTAGGTCTAAAACTTCCCAAAACTTAGTCGGCCTTCTTTGGGCGAAAATCAACCTCGACTAATAGTCGAGGCCGATGAGTCTCTGTGGTTGTCACTTTGGCTACAATATAGGTCCCATAAAGCTCAAATTAGGAATTAAACTTTCGCTATAGATTGCTTCATGCTCGTTTACACCGACCCTTCCAGGAACTCGAAAGCTCGCATGCACGCATTATCTCGAAAAACTAAAAAAGCTTATTTTTTTGGCCTAAACGTCATTTTTTTGCAAAAATCACCCATAGGTCATGGCCAAAAGGAATGAGTTTTATCGTTGGCTCGTTTTCCATTGAACTGGGTCTAAAACTATCCAAAACATAGTCGGCCTTTTTTGGGCGAAAATCAACCTCGACTAATAGTCAACGCCGATGGGTCCCTATGGTTGTTACTTTAGCTGTGATGTATGTCGCAAAAACCTCAAACTAGGAATTACACATTTTCTCTACAGATTTTTTCATGCTCTTTCACACCGGCCCATCCAAGAACTCGAAATCTCGCATCCCGTATTGTTTCGAGAAACTAAAAAAGCATATTTTCTTAGCCTAATCATCATTGTTTAAACTAAAAATCACCCCCGTGTCATGGCAATGGTGATGAATTTATATCGTTGGCTCGTTTTTTATCGAATTGGGTCTAAAACTACTCAAAACTTGGTCGAGCATTTTTGGGCAAAAATCAACCTCGACTCACGGTCGAGGCCGATGAGTCTCCGTGGTTGTCACTTTGTCTATGATGTAGGTCTCAAAAACCTCAAACCGGAATTACACTTTCTCTATAGATTTTTTCATGCTCGGTTCACACCGACCCTTCCGAGAACTAAAAAGTTAGCATGCTTGCATTATCTTGAAAAACTAAAAAATCTTATTTTCTCGACCTAAACGCTCTTTTTTTGTGAAAATCACCCCTAGGTCATGGCCAAAGGCAATGAGTTTTATCATTGGCTCATTTACCATTGAACTCGGGTCTAAAACTACTCAAAAATTGGTCGATAATTTTTTGAAAAAAATTAACCTCAACTCACTGGTCGAGGCCGATGAGACTCGTGGTTGTCACTTTGACTATGATGTAAGTCCCAAAAACTTCAAATCAGGAATTACAGTTTCTCTATAGATTGTTTCATGCTAGTTCACACGAGCCCTTCCAAGAACTCGAAAGCACGCATGCTCACATGGTTTGGAAAATTAGAAAAGTATATTTTTTTGACCTAAACATTGTTTTTTTTGCCAAAATGACCCCTGTGTCATGGCTAAAGGAAATGAGTTTTTATCGTTGGCTCGTTTGCCATTGAGCTGGGTCTAAAACTACTCAAAACTTGGTCGATCATTTTTGGGCGAAAATGAACCTTAGCTCACGGTCGAGGCCGATAAGTCTCTCGTGGTTGTCACTTTGGCTATGATGTAGGTCTTAGAAACCTCAAACCCGAAATCATAGTTTCTCTATAGATTATTTCACACTTGTTCACACCGTCCCTTCCAAGAACTCGAACGCTTGCATGCCCGCATTGTGTCGAAAATTAGAAAAGTGTATTTTCTCGACCTAAACATTTTTTTTTACAAAAATTACCCCTAAGTCATGGCGAAAGGCAATGAGTTTTTATCATTGGCTCGTTTGCCATCGAACCGGATCTAAAACTCGCTCCAAACTTGATCGGCCATTTTTCGATGAAAATCAACCTCGACTCACGAGCCGAGGCCGATGAGTCTCCGTGGTTGTCACTTTGGCTATGATGTAGGTCCCAAAAACCACAAACTAGGTATTACAGTTTCTCTACGATTGTTTCACATTCGTTCACACTAATCCTTCTAGGAACACGAAAGCTCGCATGCTCGCATTGTCTCGAAAAACTAGAAAAGCATATTTTCTCACCCTAAACGTCGTATTTTTGCAAAAATCACCCCCGTGTCATGGTCAAAAGCGATGACTTTTTATCGTTGGCTCGGTTTTCATCGAATTGGGTCTAAAACTCGCTCAAAACTTGATCGGCCATTTTTTGGGCAAAAATCAACCTCGACTCATGGTCGAGGCCGATAAGTCTCTATGGTTATCACTTTGGCTATGATGTAGGTCCCAAAAACCTAAAACTAGGAATTATAGTTTCTCTATAGATTGTTTCACGTTCGTTCACACCGACCCTTCCAAGGACTCGAAAGCTCGTATGCCCGCATTGTGTGAAAAAACAAGAAAAGTGTATTTTCTCGACCTAAACGTTGTATTTTTGCAAAAATACCCCCGTGTCATGGCTAAAGGCAATGAGTTTTTATCGTTGGTTCGTTTTCCATCGAACTCGGGTCCGAAACTCGCTTAAAACTTGGTTGGCCATTTTTGGTGAAAATCAACCTCGACTCACAACTGAGGCCGATGAGTCTCCGTGGTTGTCACTTTAGCAATGATGTGGGTCCTAAAAACCTCAAACTAGGAATTACTCATTTTCTCTATAGATTGTTTCACGCTCTTTCACACCGCCCTTCCAGGAACTCAAAAGCTTGCATCCCCCATTGTCTCAAAAAAATAAAAAAGCATATTTTCTTGGCCTAAACGTCGTTTTGTTGCAAAAATCGTCCCAAGTCATGGCCAAAGGCGATGAGTTTTTATCGTTGGCTCGTTTTTCATCGAACTCGATTTAAAACTCGCTCAAAACTTAGTCGCCCATTTTTGGACGAAAATCAACCTCGACTCATGATCGAGGTCGATGAGTCTCCGTGGTTGTCACTTTGGCTATGATGTAGGTCCCGAAAACCTCAAACCAAAAATCACAGCTTCTCTATTGATTGTTTAACGCTCGTTCACATGGCCCTTCTAAGAACTCGAAAGCTCGCATGCCCGCATTGTCTCAAAAATTAGAAAAGTGTATTTTCTCGACCTAAATGTTGTTTTTTTACAAAAATCACCCCCAAGTCATGGATAAAGGTAATGAGTTTTTATCGTTGGCTCGTTTGCCATCGAACCGGATCTAAAACTCGCTCAAAACTTTGTTAGCCATTTTTGGGCAAAAATCAACCTCGACTCACAAGTCGAGGCCGATGAGTCGCCGTGGTTGTCACTTTGGCTATAATGTAGGTCGCAAAAACATCAAACCAAGAATTACACTTTCTTTATAGATTGTTTCACGCTCGTTCACACCGACCTTTTTAGGAAGTCGAAAGCTCGCTTGCCGTATTGTCTTAAAAAACTAGAAAAGCATATTTTCTCGGCTTAAACATCGTTCTTTTGTAAAAATCACCCCTGTGTCATGGCCATAGGCAATGAGTTTTATCGTTGGCTCGTTTTCCATCGAACTAGTTCTAAAATTGCTCAAAACTTGGTTGGTCATTTTTCGGAGAAAATCAACCTCATCTCACAAGTCGAGGTTGATAAGTCTCTATGGTTGTCACTTTGGCTATGATGTAGGTCCCGAAACCTCAAACTAGGTATTATAGTTTCTCTACAGATTGTTTCATGCTTGTTCACATCGACCCTTCCAGAAATCAAAAGCTCGCATGCCCGCATTGTCTCGAAAAACTAGAAAAGCATATTTTCTCAGCCTTAAACGTCATTTTTTTGCAAAAATTACCCCTAGGTCATGGCCAAAAGCGATGAGTTTTGATCGTTGGCTCGTTTTTCATCGATTTGGGTCTCAAACTCGCTCAAAACCCGATCGGCTATTTTTGGGCAAAAATCAACCTCGCCTCATGGTCGAGCCCAATAAGTCTCCGCGGTTGTCACTTTGGCTATGATGTAGGTCCCAAAAACCTCAAACCAGGAATTACACATTTCTCTATAGATTGTTTCACGCGCTTTCACATCGGCCCTTCCAGGAACTTGAAAGCTCGCATCCCCCATTGTCTCAAAAAACTACAAAGGCGTAGTTTCTTGGCCTAAACGTCATTTTTTTGCAAAAATCCACCTTAGTTCACGGTCGAGGCCGATGAGTCTCGATGGTTGTCACTTTTTCTATGATGTAGGTCTCAAAAACCTCAATCCAAGAATTACACTTTCTCTATAGATTTTTTCACGCTCGTTCACACCGGCCCTTCCAGGAACTCAAAAGCTAGCATGCTCGCATTTTCTTGAAAAACTAGAAAAGCATATTTTCTCGGGCCTAAACGTTGTTTTTCCGTGAAAATCACCCCCGTGTCATGGCCAAAGGCAATGAGTTTTATCGTTGGCTCATTTGCCATCGAATCGGGTCTAAAACTCGTCCAAAAGTTTATTGGCCATTTTTGGAAAAAATCAACCTCGACTCATGGTCGAGGCCGATGAGACTCGTGGTTGTCACTTTGGCTATGATGTAGGTCCGAAAAACCTCAAACTAGCAATTACAGCTTATCTATAGAATGTTTCATGCTAGTTCACACCGACCCTTCCAAGAACTCAAAAGCTCGTATACTCGCATTATCCGGAAAATTAGAAAAGTGTATTTTCTCGACCTAAACGTTGTTTTTTTGCAAAAATCACCCCCGTGTCATGGCTAAAGGCAATGAGTTTTATCATTGGCTCGTTTGCCATCGAGCCGGGTCTAAAATTGCTCAAAACTTGGTCGACCATTTTTGGGCGAAAATCAACCTCCACTTACGGTCGAGGTCGATGAGTCTCTATGGTTGTCACTTTGGCTATGACGTAGGTCTCGTAAACCTCAAACTAGGAACCACAGCTTCTCTATAGATTGTTTCACGCTCGTTCACACCGACCCTTCCAAGAACTCGAAAGCTCACATGCCCGTATTGTCTCGAAAATTAGAAAAGTTTATTTTCTCGGCCTAAACGTTATTTTTTTGCAAAAATCACCCCCAAGTCATGGCTAAAGGCAATAAGTTTTTATCATTGGCTCATTTACCATTGAACTCGGATCTAAAACGGCTCAAAACTTGGTCGACCATTTTTGGGAGAAAATCAACGTCGCCTCACGATCGAGGCCGATGAGTCTCCGTGGTTGTCACTTTGGCTATAATGTAGGTCCCAAAAACCTCAAACCAGGAATTACACTTTCTTTATAGATTGTTTCACGCTCGTTCGCACCGGCCCTTCTAAGAGGTCGAAAGCTCGCTTGCTCGTATTGTCTTAAAAAACTAGAAAATCGTATTTTCCGGGCCTAAACGTCGTTTTTTTGTAAAAATCACCCCCAGGTCATGGCCATAGGCAATGAGTTTTATCGTTGGCTCGTTTGCCATCGAACCGAGTCTAAAATTGCTCAAAACTTGATCGGTCATTTTTGGGCAAAAATCAACCTCATCTCACAGTTCGAGGTCGATAAGTCTCTATGGTTGTCACTTTGGCTATGATGTAGGTCCTAAAAACCTCAAACTAGGTATTACGGTTTCTCTACAAATTGTTTCACGCTCGTTGACACCGACCCTTCCAGGAACTCGAAAGCTCACATGCCCGCATTGTCTCGAAAAACTAAAAAAGCGTATTTTCTCGACCGAAACGTCGTTTTTTTGCAAAAATCACCCCTGTGTCATGGTCGAAAGCGATGAGTTTTCATCGATGGCTCGTTTTTCATCGAATTGGGTCTAAAACTCGCTTAAAACTTGATCCGCCATTTTTGGGCAAAAATCAACCTCGCCTCATTGTCGAGGTCGATAAGTCTCTGCTGTTGTCACTTTAGCTATGATGTAGGTCTCAAAAACCTCAAACTAGGAATTATAGTTTCTCTATAGATTGTTTCACGTTCATTCACACCGGCCTTCGAAGAACTCGAAAGATCGCATGCCCACATTATCTCAAAAAACAAGAAAAGTGTATTTTCTCGACCTAAACGCCGTATTTTTGCAAAAATCACCCCCGTAGTCATGGCTAAAGGCAATGAGTTTTTATCGTTGGCTCGTTTCCATCGAACTAAGTCTAAAACTACTCAACACTTGATCGGCCATTTTTGGGTGAAAATCAACCTCAGCTCACGACTGAGGCCGATGAGTCTCCGTGGTTGTCACTTTGGCTATGAGGTAGGTCCCAACAACCTCAAACTAGGAATTATAGTTTCTCTATAGATTGTTTCATGTTCGTTCACATCGGCCCTTCCAAGAACTCGAAAGCTCCCATGCCCGCATTGTCTCAAAAAACAAGAAAAGTGTATTTTCTCGACCTAAACGTTGTATTTTTGCAAAAATACCCCCGTGTCCTGGCTAAAAGCAATGAGTTTTTATCGTTTGCTCATTTGCCATCGAACTAGGTCTACAACTCGCTCAAAACTTAGTCGGCCATTTTCGGGCAAAAATCAACCTTAGCTTACAGTTGAGGCCGATGAGTCTCCGTGGTTGTCACTTTGGCTATGATGTAGGTCCCAAAAACCTCAAACCAGGAATTATAGTTTCTCTACGATTGTTTCACGCTCGTTCACACCGCCCTTCCAAGAAGTCGAAAGCTCGTATGCCCACATTGTCTCGAAAATTAGAAAAGTGTATTTTCTCGACCTAAACATTGTTTTTTTGAAAAAATTACCCCCGTGTCATGTTTAAATGCCATTAGTTTTTATCGTTGGCTCGTTTGCCATCGAATTGGGTCTAAAACTCGATCAAAACATGGTTGGCCATTTTTGGGTGAAAATCAACGTCGCCTCACAGCCGAGGCCGATGAGTCTTTGTGGTTTTCACTTTGGCTATGATTTAGGTCCCAAAAACCTAAAACCGAGAATTATACTTTCTTTATAGACTATTTCACGCTCGTTCACACCGACCTTTTGAGGAATTCGAAACCTTGCATGCCCGTATTGTCTTGAAAAACTAGAAAAGCGTATTTTCTCGACCTAAACGTCATTTTTTTTGTAAAAATCACCCTCGAGTCATGGCCATAGGCAATGAGTTTTATCATTGGCTCGTCTTCCATCAAACTCGGGTCTAAAATTGCTCAAAACTTGGTCGATTATTTTTGGGCGAAAATCAACCTCATCTCACAGTCGAGGTCGATAAGTCTCTATGGTTGTCACTTTGGCTATGATGTAGGTCCCAAAAACCTCAAACTAGGAATTATAGTTTCTCTACAGATTGTTTCATGCTCATTCACATCGGCCCTTCCGAGAACTCGAAAGCTCCCATGCTTGCATTGTCTCGAAAAACTAGAAAAGCGTATTTTCTCGACCTAAATGTCATTTTTTTGTAAAAACCACCCCGTGTCATTGCCAAAAGCGATGTGTTTGTATCGTTGGCTCGTTCGCCATTGAATTGGGTCTAAAACCGCTCAAAACTTGGTTGGCCATTTTTGGGCGAAAATCAACGTCAACTCACAAGTCGAGGCCGATGAGTCTCTATGGTTGTCACTTTGGCTATGATGTAGGTCCCAAAAACCTCAAACAAGGAATTATAGTTTCTCTACAGATTGTTTCACGCTAGTTCACATCGGCCCTTCTAAGAACTCGAAAGCTCGCATGCCCACATTGTCTCAAAAATTAGAAAAGTGTATTTTCTCGGCCTAAACATTGTTTTTTTGAAAAATCACCCCCATGTCATGGCTAAAGGCCATGAGTTTGTATCGTTGGCTCGTTCGCCGTCAAATTGGGTCTAAAACTCGCTCAAAACTTGGTTGGCCATTTTTGGGCGAAAATCAACGTCGACTCATAGTCGAGGCCGATGAATATATGTGGTTGTCACTTTGGCTATGATGTAGGTCCCAAAAACCTCAAACCAGAAATTACAGTTTCTTTATAGATTGTTTCACGCTTGTTCCACTAGTCCTTCCCGGAACTCAAACGCTCGCATCCCGTATTGCCTCAAAAATTAGAAAAGTGTATTTTCTCGACCTAAATATTGTTTTTTTGTAAAAATCACCCCTGTGTCATGGACATAGGTAATAAGTTTTATCATTGGCTCGTTTGCCATCGTACTGGGTCTAAAATTGCTCAAAACTTGGTTGGTCATTTTTGGGCAAAAATCAACCTCATCTCACAATCGAGGTCGATAAGTCTCTATGGTTGTCACTTTGGCTATGCCGTAGGTCCCAAAAACCTCGTACAAGGAATTACAGTTTCTCTATAGATTGTTTCACACTTGTTCACATCGGCCATTCCAAGAACTCGAAAGCTCGCATGCCCGCATTGTCTCAAAAATTAGAAAAGTGTATTTTCTCGAGCTAAACATTGTTTTTTTGCAAAAATCACCCCCGTGTCATGGCTATAGGCCATGAGTTTGTATCGTTGGCTCGTTCGCCATCGAATTGGGTTTGAAACTCGCTCAAAACTTGATTGGCCATTTTCGGGCAAAAATGAACGTCAACTCACGGCCGAGGCCGACGAGTCTCCGTGATTGTCACTTTGGCTATGATGTAGGTCCCAAAAACCTCAAACTATGAATTACAGTTTCTTTATAGATTGTTTCACGCTCGTTCCACTCGGTCCTTCCCGAACTCAAAAGCTCGCATGCCCATATTGTCTTGAAAATTAAAAAAGTGTATTTTCTCGACCTAAAGATTGTTATTTTGCAAAAATCACCCACGAGTCATGGATAAAGGCCATGAGCTTTTATGGTTGGCTCGTTTGCCATATAATTGGGTTTAAAACTACTCAAAACTTGGTCGGCCATTTTTGGGTGAAAATCAATGTCGACTCACGAATCAAGGTTGATGAGTGTCTCGTCGTTGTCACTTTGGCTATGATGTAGGTCCTAAAAATGTCAAACTAGGAATTACACTTTCTTTATAGATTGTTTCACGCTCGTTCACACCGATCCTTCAAGGAACTTGAAAGCTCGCATGCCCGTATTGTCTCAAAGATTAGAAAAGTGTATTTTCTTGACCTAAACATTGTTTTTTTGGAAAAATCACCCCTGTGTCATGGATAAAGGCCACGATTTTTTATGGTTGGCTCGTTGCCATCGAATTGGGTCTAAAACTACTTAAAACTTGGTTAGCCATTTTTGGGTGAAAATCAACGTCGCCTCACAGCCGAGGCCGATGAGTCTCTATGGTTGTCACTTTGGCTATGATGTAGTCCCCAAAAACCTCAAACCAGTATTACAGTTTCTCTATAGATTATTTAACGCTCGTTCACACCGCCCTTCCAAGAACTCGAAAGCTCGCATGTCCGCATTGTCTCGAAAATTAGAAAAGTGTATTTTCTCGACCTAAACGTCGTCTTTTTGTAAAAATCACCCCCGTGTCATGGCCATAGGCAATGGATTTTATCGTTGGCTCGCTTGCCATCGAACTAGGTCTAAAATTGCTCAAAACTTGGTTGGTCATTTTTGGGCAAAAATCAACCTCATCTCACAGCCGAGGTCGATAAGACTCTATGGTTGTCACTTTGGCTATGATGTAGGTCGAAAAACCTCAAACAAGAAATTACAATTTCTCTACGATTGTTTCACGCTCGTTAACATCGGCCATTCCAAGAACTCGAAAGCTCGCATGCCCGCATTGTCTCAAAAACTAGAAAAGTATATTTTCTCGACCTAAATATTGTTTTTTTGCAAAAATCACCCCCGTGTCATGGCTAAAGGCCATGAGTTTGTATCATTGGCTCGTTCGCCATCGAATTAGGTCTAAAACTCGCTCAAAACTTGGTTGGCCATTTTTGGGCGAAAATCAACGTCAACTCACGAGCCGAGGCCAACGAGTCTCTATGGTTGTCACTTTGGCTATGCCGTAGGTCCCAAAAACCTCAAACCAGGAATTACAGTTTCTTTATAGATTGTTTAATGCTCGTTCCACCGGCCCTTCCCGAACTCAAAAGCTCGCATGCCCGTATTGTCTCGAAAATTAGAAAAGTGTATTTTCTCGACCTAAATATTGTTTTTTTTACAAAAATCACCCCCGTGTCATGGATAAAGGCCATGAGTTTTTATGGTTTGCTCGTTTGCCATCGAATTGGGTCTAAAACTCGCTCAAAACTTGGTCGACCATTTTAGGGCGAAAATCAACATCGCTTCACAGCCGAGGTCGATGAATGTCCGTCGTTGTCACTTTAGCTATGATGTAGGTCCTAAAAACCTCAAACCAGGTATTACAGTTTCTTTATAGATTGTTTAACGCTCGTTCACACCGACCCTTCCAAGAACTCGAAAGCTCGCATGTCCGCATTGTTTCGAAAATTAGAAAAGTGTATTTTCTTGACCTAAACGTCATTTTTTTGTAAAAATCACCCCTGTGTCATGGCCATAGGGAATGATTTTTATCATTGGCTCATTTGCCATCGAATTGGGTCTAAAACTACTCAAAACTTGGTCGCCCATTTTTGGCCAAAAATCACCCTCGACTCATGGTCGAGGCCGATAAGTCTCCATGGTTGTCACTTTGGCTATGATGTAGGTCCCAAAAACCTCAAACTAAAAATTACATTTTCTCTATAGATTGTTTCATGCTCATTTCCACCGACCCTTCCAGAACTCGAAAGTTTGCATGTCCGCATTGTCGCGAAAAACTAGAAAAGCGTATTTTCTCAACCTAAACATCGTTTTTTTGCAAAAATCACCCATAGGTCATGGCCAAATGCAATGAGTTTTATCGTTGGCTCGTTTGCCATTAAATCGGGTCTAAAACCGCCCAATACTTGGTTGGCCATTTTTGCGTAAAAATCAACCTCGCCTAATAGTCGAGGCCGATGAGTCTCTATAGTTGTCACTTTGGATATGATGTAATTTCCAAAAACCTCAAGCCGAGAATTATAGTTTCTCTATAGATTGTTTCACGCTCGTTCACACCGCCCTTCTAGGAACTCGAAAGCTCGCATGCCCACATTGTCTCAAAAAACTAGAAAAGTGTATTTTCTCGACTTAAACGTTGTTTTTTTGCAAAAATCACCCCCAAGTCATTGCCAAATATAATGAGTTTTAATCTTTGGCTCGTTTTCTTTCGAACTAGGTCTAAAATGGCTCAAAACTTGGTCGGCCATTTTTGGGCAAAAATCAACCTCGACCACAAGTCGAAGCCGATGAATCTCTCGTGGTTGTAACTTTGGCTATGATGTAGGTCCCAAAAACCTAGAACCAAGAATTACAGCTTTCTATAGATTGTTTCACGATCGTTCGCACCAGACCTTTCCAAGAACTCGAAAGCTCTCATGCCCGCATTGTCTCGAAAAACTAGAAAAGTGTATTTTCTCGACCTAAACGTCATTTCTTGCAAAAATTGCCCCTAGGTCATGGCCAAAGGCCATGAGTTTTTATCGTTGGCTCGTTTTCCATCGAAATAGGTCTAAAACTACTCAAAACTTGGTTGGCTATTTTTGGGCGAAAATCAACCTCGACTTACAATCGAGCTAATGACTCTTTATGGTTGTCACGTTGTCTATGATGTAGGTCCCAAAAACATCAAACCAAGAATCACAGCTTCTATACAGATTGTTTCATACTTGTTCACACCGACCCTTCAGGAACTCAAAAGCTCGAATGCCCGCATTGTCTAAAAAAACTAGAAAAGTGTATTTTCTCGACCTAAACATCGTTTTATTGCAAAATTCACCCCTGTGTCATGGCCAAAGGCTTTGAGTTTTATCGTTGGCTCGTTTGCCATCGAACTAGGACTAAAACTACTTAAAACTTGGTCGATCATTTTTGGGCGAAAATCAACCTCGACTCACAAGTCGAGGCCAATGAATCTCTATGGTTGTCACTTTGTCTATGATGTAGGTCCCAAAAATGTCAAATCAAGAATCATAGTTTCTCTATAGATTGTTTAACGCTCGTTCACACCGGCCCTTTCGAGAACTCGAATGCTCGAATGCCCGCATTGTCTCGAAAAACTAGAAAAACATATTTTTTCGACCTAAACGTCATTTTTTTGCAAAAATCACCCCTAGGTCATGGCCGCAGGCAATGACTTATATCGTTTGCTCGTTTGCCATCGAACCGGGTCTAAAACTCGCTAAAAACTTGGAAGTACATTTTTGGGCGAAAATCAACCTCAGCTCACGGCCGAGCCCGACGAGTCTCCGTGGTTGTCACTTTGGCTATGATGTAGGTCTCGAAAACCTCAAACTAGGAATTACAGCTTCTCTATAGATTGTTTCACGCTCATTCACACCCATCCTTTTAGGAACTCGAAAGCTCGCATGCCCGCATCGTCTCAAAAAACTAGAAAAGCGTATTTTCTCGGCCTAAACGTCGTTTTTTTGCAAAAATCACCCCCGTGTCATGGAAAAAGGCAATGAGTTTTATCGTTAGCTCATTTTCTATTGAACCGGGTCTAAAAATGCTCAAAACTTGGTCAGTCATTTTTTAGCGAAAATCAACCTCAGCTCACAAGTCGAGACCGATGAGTCTCTATGGTTGTCACTTTGGCTATGATGTAGGTCCCAAAAACGTTAGACCGGGCATTATAGTTTTGGTATAGAATGTTTCATGCTCGTTCACACCGGCCCTTCCAGAACTCGAAAGCTCGCATGCCCGCATTGTCTCGAAAAACTAGAAAAATGTATTTTCTCGGCTTAAACATCGCTTTTTACAAAAATCACCCAAGGTCCTAGACAAAGGCAATGAGTTTTACCATTGGCTCGTTTGCCATGGAACCGGGTCTAAAACTACTCAAAACTTGGACGGCTTTTTTGGGCAAAAATCAACCTCATCTCATGGTCGAGCCCAATGAGTCTCCGTGGTTGTCACTTTAGCTATGATGTAGGTCCCAAAAACCTCAAACCAGGAATTACAGCTTCTCTATAGATTTTTTCATGTTCGTTCACACTCGCCCTTCCAGAACTCGAAAGCTTGCACACCCGCATTGTCTCAAAAAACTAGAAAAACGTATTTTCTCGCTTAAATGTCATTTTTTTTGCAAAAATCACCCGCATGTCATGGCCAATGGCAATGAGTTTTATCTTGGGTTCATTTACCATCAATTTGGGTCTAAAACTACTTAAAACTTGGTCGGCCATTTTTGAGCGAAAATCAACCTCGACTCACAGCCGAGGCCGACGCGTCTCTCGTGGTTGTCACTTTGGCTATGATGTAGGTCCCAAAAACCTCAAACCGAGAATTATAGTTTTTCTATAGATTGTTTCATGCTCGTTCACACTAGCCCTTCTAAGAACTCGAAAGCTCACATGCCCGCATTATCTCAAAAAACTAGAAAAGCGTATTTTTTTGGCCTAAACATCGTTTTTTGCAAAAATCACCCCTAGGTCATGGACAAAGGCAATGAGTTTTATCGTTGGCTCGTTTGCCATGGAACTAGGTCTAAAGTCGCTCAAAACTTGGATGGCCTTTGTTGGACGAAAATCAACCTCGCCTCACAGCCTAGCCTCCATGAGTCTTCGTGGTTGTGACTTTGGCTATGATGTAAGTCCCAAAAATCTCAAACCAGGAATTACGGTTTCTCTATAGATTGTTTCACGCTTGTTCACACCCGCCATTCCGAGAACTCGAAGCTCACACGCCCGTATTATCTCGAAAAACTAGAAAAGCATATTTTCTCGACCTAAACGTTGTTTTTTTGCAAAAAATCAACCACACGTCATGGAGGAAGGCAATGAGTTTTATTGTTGGCTCGTTTGCCATCGAACTCGGGTCTAAAACTCGCTTAAAACTTGGTCGACCATTTTTGGGCGAAAATCAACCTCGACTCGCTATCGAGGTTGATGAGTGTCCGTCGTTGTCACTTTGGCTATGATGTAGGTCCCAAAAACATCAAACCAGGAATTACAGTTTCTCTATAGATTGTTTCACGCTCGTTCACATCGGCCCTTCCAAGAACTCGAAAGCTCACGTGCTCGTATTGTCTCGAAAAATTAGAAAAGCATATTTTTTCAGCCTAAACGTCATTTTTTTGCAAAAATCACCCCTAGGTCATGGACAAAGGCAAGGTGTTTTATCGTTGGCTCGTTTGCCATCGAACTCGTGTCTAAAACTCGCCGAAAACTTGGTCGGCCATTTTTGGGCGAAAATCAACCTCGACTCACAATCGAGGCCGATAAGTCTCTCGTGGTTGTCACTTTAGCTATGATGTAGGTCCGTAAAACTTTAAACCAAGCATTATAGTTTTGGTATAGATTTTTTCATGCTCATTCACACCAGACTCCTTCCAGGAACTCGAAATCTCGCATGCCACATATTGTCTCGAAAAACTAGAAAAACGTATTTTCTCGACCTAAACGTCGTTTTTTTACAAAAATCACCCCCGTGTCCCGGACAAATGCAATGAGCTTTACCATTGGCTCGTTTGCCATGGAACTAGATCTAAAACTACTCAAAACTTGGATGGCTTTTGTTGGCAAAAATCAACCTCATCTCATGGTCGAGCCCAATGAGTCTCCGTGGTTGTCACTTTGGCTATGATGAAGGTCCCAAAAACCTCAAACAAGGAATTACAGCTTCTCTATAGATTGTTTCATGCTCGTTCACACCCGCCCCGCCAGAACTCGAAAGCTCGCACGCCCGCATTTTCTGAAAAAAACTAGAAAAGTATATTTTCTCGACCTAGATGTGATTATTTCACAAAAATCACTCGCCGTATCATGGCCAAAGGCGATGAGTTTTTGTTGTTGGCTCGTTTGCCATCGAACTCGCGTCTAAAACTCCTCAAAACTTGGTAGGTAATTTTTGGATGAAAATCAACCTCGACTCACAATCGAGGCCGATGAGTCTCTATGGTTTCCACTTTCTCTATGCTCGTAGGTCTCAAAAACCTTATACTAGGAATTATAGTTTCTCTATAGATTGTTTCACGCTCGTTCACACCGCTCTTCCAAGAACTCGAAAGCTAACATGCCCGCATTGTCTCGAAAAACTAGAAAACCGTATTTTATTGGACTAAACATCGTTTTTTTTTAAATAACCCTGTGTCATGGCCAAATGTAGTGAGTTTTATCATTGGCTCGTTTGCCATCGAACGGGGTTTAAAACTCGCCGAAAACTTGATCGGCCATTTTTTGGCAAAAATCAACCTCGACTCACGGCCGAGGCCGATGAGTCTCCGTGGTTGTCACATTGGCAATGATGTAGGTCCCAAAAACCTCAAACCAGGAATTAAAGTTTTTGTATAGATTGATTCATGCTCGTTCACACCGACCCTTCCAAGAACTCGAAAGCTCGCATGATCGCATTCTCTCGAAAAACTAGAAAAGCGTATTTTTTGGCCTAAACATCGTTTTTTTTGCAAATATCACCCCCGTGTCATGGCCAAAGGCAATGAGTTTTATCGTTGGCTCATTTGCCATCGAATTGGGTCTCATACTCGCTCAAAACTTGATCGGCCATTTTTGGGCGAAAATCAACCTCGACTCATAGTCGAGCCCGATGAGTCTTTGTGGTTGTAACTTTGGCTATGATGTAGGTCCCAAAAACCTCAAGCCAAAAATTACACTTTCTCTATAGATTGTTTCATGCTCATTCACACTCGCCTTTCCAGAACTCGAAAGCTCGCATGCCCGTATTGTCTCGAAAAATTAGGAAAGCGTATTTTTTCGGCCTAAACGTCATTTTTTTGCAAAAAACACCCACGAGTCATGCATAAAGGCAATGAGTTTTATGGTTGGCTCATTTGCCATCAAACTCGGGTCTAAAACTACTCAAAACGTGGACGGCCTTTGTTGGGTGAAAATCAACCTCAGCTCACTGGTCAAGCCCGATAAGTCTCCGTGGTTGTAACTTTGGCTATGATGTAGGTCCCAAAAACCTCAAACCAAGAATTACACTTTCTCTATAGATTATTTCACGCTCATTCACACCCACCCTTCCAGGAACTCGAAAGCTCGCATGCCCGCATTGTCTCGAAAAACTAAAAAAACATATTTTCTCGACCTAAACGTCATTTTTTTGTAAAAATCACTCACAGAGTCATGGCCAAAGCCAATGAATTTTATCATTGGCTCGTTTGCCATCAAACCGGGTACAAACCGCTCAAAACTTGATCGACCATTTTTGGGCGAAATTAACCTTAGCTTACTGGCCGAGCCCGATGAGTCTCCGTGGTTGTCAATTTGGCTATGATGTAGGTCCCAAAAATCTTAAACCATGCATTACGCTTTCTCTATAGATTGTTTCATGTTCGTTTACACCAGCCCTTCCGAGAACTCAAAAGCTCGCATGCCCGTATTGTTTAGAAAAACTAGAAAAGTGTATTTTCTCGACCTAAATGTGTTTTTTTGCAAAAATCACCACCGAATCATGGCCAAAGGCGATGAGTTTTTATCGTTGGCTCGTTTGCCATCGAACCGGGTCTAAAACTAATAAAAACTTGGAAGGCCATTTTTGGACGAAAATCAACCTCGACTCACAATCAAGGCCGATGAGTCTCCGTGGTTGTCACTTTGGCTATGATGTAGGTCCCAAAAACCTCAAACTAGAAATTATAGTTTCTCTATAGATTGTTTCACGCTCATTCACATCGGCCCTTCCAAGAACTTGAAAGCTCACATGCCCGCATTGTCTCGAAAAACTAGAAAAGCATTTTTTTTTTTGCCTAAACATCGTTTTTTTTAAACAAATCACCCCTAGGTCATGGCCAAAGGCAAGTGAGTTTCATCGTTGGCTCGTTTACCATTTAACAAGGTCTAAAACTCGCTTAAAACTTGGTCGATCATTTTTGGGCAAAAATCAACCTCAACTCCCAATCGAGGCCAATGAGTCTCCGTGGTTTTCGGCTTGGCTATGATGTAGGTCCCAAAAACCTCAAACCAAAAATTACAGCTTTTTCTATATATTGTTTCATGCTCATTCACATCGGACCTTCCAAGAACTCGAAAGCTCGCATGACCGCATTGTCTCGAAAAACTAGAAAATCGTATTTTTCAGCCTAAACGTCGTTTTTTTCCAAAAATCACCCATAGGTCATGGCCAAAGGCAATGAGTTTTATCGTTCGCTCATTTGCCATCGAACCGGGTCTAAAACTCGCTTAAAACTTGGAAGGCCATTTTTGGGCGAAAATCAACCTCGACTCACTGGCCGAGCCCGATGAGTCTCTCGTGGTTGTCCCTTTGGCTATGATGTAGGTCCCAAAAACCTCAAACCAGGAATTACACTTTCTCTATAGATTGTTTCATGCTCGTTCCCACCTGTCCTTCCAGAACTCGAAAGCTCGCATGCCCACATTGTCTCGAAAAACTAGAAAAGCATATTTCTCGCCTACATGTCATTTTTTTTTGCAAAAATCACCCTCGTGTCATGGCCAAAGCCAATAAGTTTTATCATTGGCTCATTTGCCATCGAACCGGGTCTAAAACTACTAAAAACATGGTCGACCATTTTTGGGCGAAAATCAACCTCGACTCGCAGTCGAGGCCGATAAGTCTCAGTGGTTGTAACTTTGGCTATGATGAAGGTCCCAAAAACCTCAAACCAGAATTTACACTTTCTCTATAGAATGTTTCACGCTCGTTCACACCCGCCTTTCTAGGAAATCAAAAGCTCGCATGCCCGTATTGTCTCGAAAAACTAGAAAAGCGTATTTTTTCGACCTAAACGTTAGTTTTTTGCAAAAATCACCCATAGGTCATGGCCAAAGGCAATGAGTTTTATCAATCGATTGTTTACCATGGAATTGGGTCTAAAACTACTCAAAACATGGACGACCTTTGTTGGGTGAAAATCAACCTCAACTCACTGGTCGAGGCCGATGAGTCTCTCGTGGTTGTAACTTTGGCTATGATGTAGGTCTCGAAAACCTCAAACCGTAAATTACACTTTCTCCATAGATTGTTTTACGCTCGTTCACACCCGCCGATCCAGGAACTCAAAAGCTCCCATGCCCGTATTGTCTCGAAAAACTAGAAAAGCGTATTTTTTCGGCATAAACATCATTTTTTTGCAAAAATCACCCACAGTGTCATGGCAAAAGCCAATGAGTTTTATTGTTGGCTCGTTTGCCATCGAACTAGGTTTAAAACTCGCTCAAAACTTGAAAGGCCATTTTTGGGCGAAAATCAACCTCAACTCACTGGTCGAGCCCGACGAGTCTCTATGGTTGTCACTTTGGCTATGATGTAGGTCCCAAAAACCTCAAACCAGGAATTACACTTTCTCTATAGATTGTTTCACGCTCGTTCACACCGACTCCTTCTAGGAACTCGAAAGCTCGTATGCTCGTATTGTCTCGAAAAACTAGAAAAGCGTATTTTTCGCCTAAACGTCATTTTTTTGCAAAATTCACCCCTAGGTCATGGCCAAAGCCAATGAGTTTTATCATTGGCTCATTTGCCATCGAACCGGGTCTAAAACTCGCTCAAAACATGGTCGGCCATTTTTGGGCAAAAATCAACCCTAGCTCACGGCCGAGGCCGACGAGTCTCTCGTGGTTGTCACTTTGGCTATGATGTAGGTCCCAAAAACCTCAAACCAAGAATTATATTTTTTCTATAGATTGTTTCATGCTCGTTCACACCGACCCTTCCAGAACTCGAAAGCTCGAATGCCCGCATTGTCTCAAAAAACTAGAAGAGTGTATTTTCTCGACCTAAAGGTCGTTTTTTTAGAAAAATCACCTTAGGTCATGGCCATAGGCAATGAGTTTTTATCGTTGGCTCATTCTTCATCGATTTGGGTCCAAAACTCGCTCAAAACTTGGTCTCGCCATTTTTGGGCAAAAATCAACCGCAACTCGCAGTCGAGGTCGATGAGTGTCTATGGTTGTCACTTTGGCTATGATGTAGGTCTCGTAAACCTCAAACTAGGAATTATAGTTTCTCTATAGATTGTTTCATGGTCGTTCACACCGACCCTTCCAAGAACTCGAAAGCTTGCATGCCCGCATTGTCTCGAAAAACAAGAAAAGCGTATTTTTTCGACCTAAACATCGGGTTTTTCCAAAAATCACCCCCGTGTCATGGACAAAGGTAAAGAGTTTTATCATTGGCTCATTTGCCATCGAATCGGGTCTAAAACTCGCTCAAAACTTCGATGGCCTTAATTGGGCGAAAATCAACCTCACCTCACTGGTCGAGCTCGACGAGTCTCTCGTGGTTGTAACTTTAGCTATGAAGCGAGTCCCAAAAACCTTAAACCAGGAATTAAACTTTCTCTATAGATTGTTTCACGCTCGTTCACACCCGCCCTTCCAGAACTCGGAAGCTCGCATGCCCGCATTGTTTGAAAAAACTAAAAAAGTGTATTTTCTAGACCTAAATGTGTTTTTTTCAAAAAATCACCGCCGGATCATTGCCAAAGGTGTGAGTTTTTGTCGTTGGCTCATTTCCATCGAACTAGATCTAAAACTCGCTCAAAACATGGAACGCCATTTTTGGACGAAAATCAACCTCGACTCACGGCCGAGGCCGATGAGTCTCTATGGTTGTCACTTTGGCTATGATGTAGGTTCTAAAAAACATAAACCAAGAATTATAGTTTCTCTATAGATTGTTTCACGCTCGTTCACACCGCCCTTCCACAAACTCGAAAGCTCGCATACTCGCATTGTCTCAAAAAACTAGAAAAGCATTTTTTTGGCCTAAACATCGTTTTTTTTAAAAAATACCCCTGTGTCATGGCCAAAGGTAGTGAGTTTTATCGTTGGCTAGTTTTCCATCGAACTCGGGTCTAAAACTACTTAAAACTTGGTCGGCCATTTTTGGGCGAAAATCAACCTCACCTCACAGCCGAGGCCGATGAGTCTCTATGGTCAGTAGCTTTGGCTATAATGTAGATCCCAAAAACCTTAAACCAAGAATTACAGCTTCGTATAGATTCTTTCACTCTCGTTCACATCGACCCTTCCAAGAACTCGAAAGCTTGCATGACCGCATTATCTCGAAAAACTAAAAAAGCGTATTTTTTCGGCTTAAATGTCATTTTTTTTGCGAATATCACCCCCGTGTCATGGCCAAAGGCAATGAGTTTTATCGTTGGCTCGTTTTCCATCGAACCGGGTCTCAAACTACTCAAAACTTGGAAGGCCATTTTTGGGCGAAAATCAACCTCGACTCACGATCGAGCCCAATGACTCTCTATGGTTGTCACTTTGGCTATGATGTAGGTCCCAAAAACCTCAAAACTAGGAATTAAACTTTCTATATAGATTTTTTTACTCTCGTTCACACCCGCCCTTCTAGGAACTCAAAAGCTCGCACGCCCGCATTGTCTCGAAAAACAAGAAAAGCATATTTTTTCAGCCTAAACGTCGTTTCTTTGCAAATAGCACCCCCAAGTCATGGCCAAAGGCAATGAGTTTTATCGTTGGCTCGTTTGCCATCGAACTAGGTCTCAAACTCGCTTAAAACTTGGAAGTCCATTTTTAGGCGAAAATCAACCTCGACTCACTGGTCGAACCCGATGAGTCTCTCGTGGTTGTCATTTTGGCTATGATGTAGGTCCCAAAAACCTCAAACCAGGAATTAAACTTCCTCTATACATTTATTTACTCTCATTCACACTCGCCGTTCTAGGAACTCGAAAGCTCACATGCCCGCATTGTCTCGAAAAAGCAGTAAAAACATATTTTCTTGTCCTAAACGTCGTTTTTTTACAAAAATCACCCCTGTGTCATGGCCATAGATAGTGAGTTTCTATTGTTGGCTCATTTTTAATTGATTTGGGTCCAAAAATGCTCATTTTTGGGCGAAAATCAACCGCAATTCACCGTCGAGGTCAACGAGTCTCTATGGTTGTCACTTTGGCTATGATGTAGGTCCTAAGAACCTCAAACCAGGAATTATAATTTCCCTATAGATTGTTTCATGCTCGTTCACATCGGCCCTTCACGTAACTCGAAAGCTCGCATGCCCGTATTGTCTCAAAAAACTAGAAAAGCGTATTTTTTCGACCTAAACGTCGTTTTTTTTACAAAAATCACCCATAGGTCATGGCCAAAGGCAATGAGTTTTATCGTTGGCTAGTTTGCCATTGAATTGGGTCAAAACTACTCAAAACATGGACGATCTTTGTTGGGTGAAAATCAACCTCGACTCACGATCGAGCTCGATGAGTCTCTATGTTGTAACTTTGGCTATGATGTAGGTCCCAAAAACCTCAAACCAGTAAATTACACTTTCTTTATAGATTCTTTTACGCTTGTTCACACCCGCCCTTCCAGAACACGAAAGCTCGCATGCCCGTATTATCTCGAAAAACTAGAAAATCGTATTTTTTTGGCCTAAACGTCGTTTTTTTGCAAAAATCACCCACAGTGTCATGGCCAAAGGCAATGAGTTTTATCGTTAGCCTCGTTTCCCATCAAACCGGGTCTAAAACCGCCCAAAACATGGAAGGCCTTTGTTGGGCGAAAATCAACCTCGACTCACTGGCCGAGCCCGATGAGTCTCTCGTAGTTGTAACTTTGGTTATGATGTAGGTCCCAAAAACCTCAAACCAGGAATTACGCTTTCTCTAAATATTTTTTCATGCTCGTTCACATTTGCCTTTCCAGAACTCGAAATATCTCATGCCCGCATTGTCTCGAAAAACTAGAAAAACGTATTTTCTCGACCTAAACATCATTTTTTTGCAAAAATCACTCCCGCATCATGGCCAAAGGCAATGAGTTTTATCATTCGCTCGTTTTCCATCGAACTAGGTCTAAAACTCGCTCAAAACTTGGTCGGCCATTTTTGGGCGAAAATCAACCTCGACTCATGATCGAGCCCGATGAGTCTCTCGTGGTTGTCAATTTGGCTATGATGTAGGTCCCATAAAACTCAAACCAAGAATTACATTTCCTCTATAGATTGTTTCACGCTCGTTCACATAGGCCCTTCTAAGAACTCGAAAGCTCACATGCTCGCATTGTCTCGAAAAGCTAGAAAAACGTATTTTCTCGACTTAAATGTCAGCTTTTTTGCAAAAATAACCCCCAAGTCATAGCCAAAGGCGATGAGTTTTATCGTTGGCTCCTTTCCCATCGAACTAGGTCTAAAACTCGCTCAAAACTTGGACGGCCATTTTTGGGAGAAAATCAACCTCGACCCACAGTCGAGCCCGATGAGTCTCTCGTGGTTGTCACTTTGGCTACGATGTAAGTCCCAAAAACCTCAAACTAAGAATTACATTTTCTCTATAGATTTTTTCATGCTCGTTCACACCAACTTTTCCAGAACTCGAAAGCTCGCATGCTCGCATTGTCTCGAAAAACTAGAAAATGTATTTTCTCGCCTAAACATCGTTTTATTGTTGACTCGTTTGTCATCGAACTCGGGTCTAAAACTCGCTCAAAACATGGAAGGCCATTTTTGGGCGAAAATCAACTTCGACTCATGGTCGAGCCCAATGACTCTCTATGGTTGTCATTTTGGCTACGATGTAGGTCCCAAAAACCTCAAACCAGGAATTACATTTTCTCTATAGATTGTTTCATGCTTGTTCACACCGACCTTTGCGAGAACCCGAAAGCTCGCATGCCCGTATTGTCTCGAAAAACTAGAAAAGCATATTTTCTAGGCCTAAACGTCTTTTTTTTTATAAAAATCACCCCCGTGTCATGGCCAAAGGCAATGAGTTTTATTATTTGCTCGTTTGCCATCGAACCGGGTCTAAAACTCGCTCAAAACTTGGACGACCATTTTTGGGTGAAAATCAACCTCAACTCACGGTCGAGCCCGACAAATCTCTCGTGGTTGTCACTTTGGCTATGATGTAGGTCCCAAAAACCTCAAAATAGGAATTAAATTTTCTTTATATATTTTTTCACGCACGTTCACACCGCCCTTCAGAACTCGAAAGCTCACATGCCCACATTGCCTCGAAAAACTAGAAAAACATATTTTTTCGGCTCGAATGTCATTTTTTTTGCAAAAGCCACTCCCGTGTCATAGCCAAAGGAAATGAGTTTTATCGTTGGCTCATTTGCCATCGAACTCGGGTCTAAAACTCGCTCAAAATATGGACGGTCATTTTTGGGCAAAAATCAACCTCAACTCACTGGTCAAGCCCGATAAGTCTCTGTGGTTGTCACTTTGGCTATGATGTAGGCCCCAAAAACCTCAAACCAAGAATTAAATTTTCTCCATAGATTTTTTCAAGCACGTTCACACCGGCCCTTCGAGAACTCGGAAGCTCGCATGCCCGCATTGCCTCGAAAAACTAGAAAAGCATATTTTTTCGGCCTAAACGTCGTTTTTTTTACAAAAGCCACCCCCGTGTCATAGCCAAAGGAAATTATTTTTATCGTTGGCTCATTTTCCATCGAACTCGGGTCTAAAACTCGCTCAAAACTTGGATGGCCATTTTTGGGAGAAAATCAACCTCACCCCACTGGCCGAGCCCGACGAGCCTCCGTGGTTGTCACTTTGGCTACGATGCAAGTCCCAATAACCTCAAACTAGGAATTACATTTTCTCTACGCATTTTTTCACGCTCGTTCGCACCGGCCTTTCTAGAAACTCGAAAGCCGGCATTGTTTCGAAAAACTAAAAAAGTGTATTTGCTCGGCATAAATGTCATTTTTTTACAAAAATAACCCCTGTGTCATGGCCAAAGGCAATTAGTTTTATCGTTGGCTCGTTTGCCATCGAACCGGGTCTAAAACTCGCTCAAAACTTGGAAGGCCATTTTTGGGCGAAAATCAACTTCGACTCACTGGCCGAGCCCAATGACTCTCTATGGTTGTCACTTTGGCTACGATGTAGGTCCCAAAAACCTCAAACCAGGAATTACATTTTCTCTGTAGATTGTTTCATGCTCGTTCACATCGACCTTTGCACGAACCCGAAAGCTCGCATGCCCGTATTGTCTTGAAAAACTAGAAAAACGTAGTTTCTCGACCTAAACGTCTTTTTTTGTAAAAATCACCCCGAGGTCATGGCCAAAGGCAATGAGTTTTATCATTCGCTCGTTTGCCATCGAACCGGGTCCAAAACTCGCTCAAAACTTGGATGACCATTTTTGGGTGAAAATCAACCTCAACTCACTGGTCGAGCCCGACGAGTCTCCGTGGTTGTCACCTTAGCTATGATGTAGGTCCCAAAAACCTCAAACCAGGAATTAAATTTTCTCTATAGATTTTTTCACGCACGTTCACATCGGCCCTTCGAGAACTCGAAAGCTCGCATGCCCGCATTGCCTCGAAAAACTAGAAAAGCATATTTTTTCAACTCTAAACGTCGTTTTTTTGCAAAACTCACTACCGTGTCATAGCCAAAGAAAATGATTTTTATCATAGGCTCATTTGCGATCGAACCGTGTCTAAAATGCTCAAAACCCGGACGGCATTTTTGGGAAAAAATCTACCTCAACTCACTGGTCGATCCCGACGAGCCTCTCGTGGTTGTCACTTTAGCCGTGATGTAGGTCCCAAAAACCTCAAACCACGAATTAAATTTTCTTTATAGATTTTTTCATGCACGTTCACACCGTCCCTTCGAGAACTCGAAAGCTCTGATGCCCGCATTGTCTTGAAAAACTATAAAGTGTATTTTTTCGGCCTAAACGTCATTTTTTTACAAAAATACCCCCGTGTCATCCCAAAGGCAATGTTTTTTTATCGTTGGCTCGTTTGCCATCGAACTAGGTCCAAACTCGCTCAAAACTTGGTCGGTCATTTTTGGGCGAAAATCAACCTCGACTCACAGCCGAGGCCGATGAGTCTCTCGTAGTTATCACTTTGGCTATGATGTAGGTCCCAATAACGTCAAACTAGGAATTACAGCTTCTCTATAAATTATTTCACGCTCGTTCATACCGGCCCTTCTAGGAACTCGAAAGCTCGCACGCTTGCATTGTCTCGAAAAACTAAAAAAGCGTATTTTCTCGACGTAAATGTTGTTTTTTTGCAAAAATCACCCCCGTGTCACGGCCAAAGGCAATGAGTTTTATCGTTGGCTCATTTGCCATCGAATTGGGTCTAAAACTCGCTCAAAACCCGGACGGTCATTTTTGGGCGAAAATCAACCTCAACTCACTGGTCGAGCCCGATAAGTCTCCGTGGTTGCCACTTTGGCTATGATGTAGGCCCCAAAAACCTCAAACTAGGAATTAAATTTTCTCTATAGATTTTTTCAAGCACATTCACACCGCCCTTCGAGAACTCGAAGCTCGCATGCCCGCATTGTCTCGAAAAACTAGAAAAGCGTATTTTTTCGGCCTAAAAGTCATTTTTTTGCAAAAGACACCCCCGTGTCATAGCCAAAGGAAATGATTTTTATCGTTGGCTCATTTGCCATCGAACCGAGTCTAAAACTCGCTCAAAACTTGGACGGCCATTTTTTGGGCGAAAATCAACTCGAACTCACGATCGATCCCGATGAGTCTCTCGGTTGTCACTTTAGCTATGATGTAGGTCCCAAAAACCTCAAACCAGGAATTAAATTTTCTCTATAGATTTTTTCACGTACGTTCACACCGGCCCTTCGAGAACTCGAAAGCTTGCATGCCCGCATTGCCTCGAAAAACTAGAAAAGCATATTTTTTCGGCCTAAAGGTCGTTTTTTTGCAAAAGCCACCCCCGTGTCATAGCCAAATGGAATGAGTTTCATCGTTGGCTCATTTGCCATCGAACCGGGTCTAAAACTCGCTCAAAACTTGGATGGCCATTTTTGGGAGAAAATCAACCTCACCCCACGATCGAGCCGGATGAGTCTCTATGGCCGTCACTTTGGCTACGATGTAGGTCCCAAAAACCTCAAACTAGGAATTATATTTTCTCTATAGATTTTTTTACGCTCATTCACACCGGCCTTTCTAAGAACTCGAAAGCTCACATGCTCGCATTGTCTCGAAAAACTAAAAAGCGTATTTTCTCGACGTAAATGTTGTTTTATTGCAAAAATTACCCCTGTGTCATGGCCAAAGGCAATGAGTTTTATCGTTGGCTCATTTTCCATCAAACTCGGGTCTAAAACTACTCAAAACTTGGAAGGCCATTTTTGGGCGAAAATCAACTTCAACTCACTGCCGAGCCTAATGACTCTCTATGGTTGTCACTTTGGCTACGATGTAGGTCCCAAAAACCTCAAACCAGGAATTACATTTTTTCTATAGATTGTTTCATGCTTGTTCACATCGAACTTAGTAGGAACCCGAAAGCTCGCATGCCCGTATTGTCTTGAAAAACTAGAAAAGCGTATTTTCTCGACCTAAACGTCTTTTTTTGTAAAAATCACCCATAAGTTATCGACAAAGGCAATGAGTTTTATCATTCGCTCGCTTGCCATCGAACTCGGGTCTAAAACTCGCTCAAAACTTCGACGACCATTTTTGGGCGAAAATCAACCTCAACTCATGGTCGAGCCCGATGAGTCTCTCGTGGTTGTCATTTTGGCTATGATTTAGGTCCCAAAAACCTCAAACCAGGAATTAAATTTTCTCTATAGATTTTTTCACGCACGTTCACATTGGCCCTTTAGGAACTCGAAAGCTCGCATTCCCGCATTGCCTCGAAAAACTAGAAAAGCATAGTTTTTCGGCCCAAACGTCGTTTTTTTGCAAAGGCAACCCTAGGTCATAGCCAATGGAATTGAGTTTTATTGTTGGCTCATTTGCCATCGAACCGGGTCTAAAACTCGCTCAAAAATTGGACGACCATTTTTGGGAGAAAATCAACCTCAACCCAAGGTCGAACCGGATGAGTCTCTCGTGGTTGTCACTTTGACTATGATGTAGGTCCCAAAAACCTCAAACCAGGAATTTAATTTTCTCTATAGATTTTTTCATGCACATTCACACCGTCCTTTCGAGAACTCGAAAGCTCGCATGCCCACATTGTCTCGAAAAACTATAAAAGTGTATTTTTTTGGCCTAAACGTCATTTTTATACAAAAATACACCCGTGTCATCCCAAAGGCAATGTTTTTTTATCGTTGGCTCGTTTGCCATCGAACCGGGTCTAAAGTGCTCAAAACTTGGACTCGCCATTTTTGGGCGAAAATCAACCTCAACTCACTGGTCGATCCCGATGAGTCTCTCGTGGTTGTCACTTTAGCTATGATGTAGGTCCCAAAAACCTCAAACCAAGAATTAAATTTTCTTTATAAATTTTTTCATGCACGTTCACACTAGCCCTTCGAGAACTCGAAAGCTTGCATGCCCGCATTGCCTCGAAAAACTAAAAAAGCATATTTTTTCGACCTAAAGGTCGTTTTTTTGCAAAAGCAACCCCCGTGTCATAGCCAAAGGAAATTAGTTTTATCATTGGCTCATTTTCCATCGAACTCGGGTCTAAAATTGCTTAAAACTTGGAAGGCCATTTTTGGGAGAAAATTAACCTCGACCTCACTGGCCGAGCCGGATGAGTCTACGTGGTTCTCACTTTGGCTACGATACGAGTCCCAAAAACCTCAAACCAGGAATTAAATTTTCTCTATAGATTTTTTCACGCATGTTCACATCGACCCTTCAGAACTCGAAAGCTCACATGCCCGCATTGCCTTGAAAAACTAGAAAAGCATATTTTTTCGACCTAAAGGTCATTTTTTTGCGAAAGCCACCCCCGTGTCATAGCCAAACAAAATTAGTTTTATCGTTGGCTCCTTTGCCATCGAACCGGGTCTAAAACTCGCTCAAAACGTGGACGGTCATTTTTGGGAGAAAATCAACCTCAGTCCACTGGTCAAGCCGGATGAGTCTCTCGTGGTTGTCACTTTGGCTACGATGTAGGTCCCAAAAACCTCAAACCAGGAATTACATTTTCTTTATAGATTGTTTCATGCTCGTTCACACCGATCTTTGCGAGAACCCGAAAGCTCGCATGCCCGCATTGCCTTGAAAAACTAGAAAAGCATATGTTTTTGGCCTAAAGGTCATTTTTTGCAAAAGCCACCCCCAAGCCGTAGCCAAACGGAATGAGTTTTATCATTGGCTCATTTGCCATCGAACCGAGTCTAAAACTCGCTTAAAACTTGGACGGCCATTTTTGGTAGAAAATCAACCTCAACTCATAGTCGAGCCCGATGAGTCTCTCGTGGTGTCACTTTGGCTATGATGTAGGTCCCAAAAACCTCAAACCAGGAATTAAATTTTCTCTATAGATTTTTTCATGAACGTTCACACCGTCCCTTCGAGAACTCGAAAACTCGCATGCCCGCATTGTCTCGAAAAACTATAAAGTGTATTTTTTCAGCCTAAACGTCATTTTTTTACAAAAATACCCCTGTGTCATCCCAAAGGCAATGTTTTTTTATCGTTGGCTCGTTTGCCATCAAACCGGGTCCAAACTCGCTCAAAACTTGGTCGACCATTTCGGGCGAAAATCAACCTCGACTCACAATCGAGGCCGATGAGTCTCTCGTGGTTATCACTTTGGCTATGATGTAGGTCCCAATAACGTCAAACTAGGAATTATAGTTTCTCTATAAATTATTTCACGCTCGTTCATACCGGCCCTTCTAGGAACTCGAAAGCTCACACGCTTGCATTGTCTCAAAAAAACTACAAAAGTGTATTTTCTCGACCTAAACGTCGTTTTTATGCAAAAATCACCCCTAGGTCATGGCCAAAGGCTTTGAGTTTTTATCTTTGGCTCTTTTGCCATCGAATTGGGTCTAAAACTCGCTTAAAACCTAGTCGGCCATTTTTGGGTGAAAATCAACCTTAGCTCATAGTCATGTCAATGAGTCTCCGTGGTTGTCACTTGGGCTACGATGTAGGTACCAATAACCTTAAACCAGGAATTACAATTTCCCTATAGATTCTTTCACGCTCGTTCACATCGGCCCTTCCAGAACTTGAAAGCTCGTATGCCCGCATTGTCTCAAAAAAACTAGAAAAGTGTATTTTCTTGGCCTAAACGTCGTTTTTTGGCAAAAATCACCCCCGTGTCATGCCCAAAGTCTTTGAGTTTTTATCGTTGGCTCGTTTGCCATCGAGTTAGGTCTAAAACTCGCTCGAAACTTGGCCGGCCATTTTTGGGCGAAAATCAACCTCGGCTCACAGCCGAGGCCGATGAGTCTCTCGCGTTGTCACTTTAGCTATGATGTAGGTCCCAAAAATCTCAAACGAAGAATTATAGTTTCTCTATATTTTGTTTCACGCTTGTCCACACCAAACTTTGCAGAACTTGGAAGCTCGCATGCCCGCATTGTCTCGAAAAACTAGAAAAGTGTATTTTCTCGCCTAAACGTCATTTTTTTGCAAAAATCACCCCTAGGTCATGGAAAAAGGCTTTGAGTTTTTATCGTTGGCTCGTTTGCCATCGAACCGGGTCTAAAATTGCTCAAAACTTAGTCGGCCATTTTTGGGCGAAAATCAACCTCGCCGCACGACCGATGTCGATGAGTCTCTCGTGGTTGTCACTTTGGCTACGATGTTGGTCCCAATAACCTTAAACCAGGAATTACAATTTCCCTATAGATTCTTTCACGCTCGTTCACATCGGCCCTTCCGAGAACTTGAAAGCTCGTATGCCCGCATTGTCTTAAAAAAACTAGAAAAGTGTATTTTCTCGCCTAAACGTCATTTTTTGGAAAAAATCACCCCTGTGTCATGCCCAAAGTCTTTGAGTTTTTATCGTTGGCTTGTTTGCCATTGAGTTAGGTGCAAAACTCGCTCGAAACTTGGCTCGCCATTTTTGGGCGAAAATCAACCTCGGCTCACAGCCGAGGCCAACGAGTCTCCGTGGTTGTCACTTTAGCTATCATGTAAGTCTTAAAAACCTCTAACCAGGAATTACTCGTTTCTCTATAGATTGTTTCACGCGCATTCACACCAACCCTTCCAGGAACTCGAAAGCTCTCATGCCCACATTGTCTCGAAAAACTAGAAAAGTGTATTTTTTCGGCCTAAACGTCATTTTTTTTGTAAAAATACACCCCGGTCATGGCCAAAGGCAATGTGTTTTTATCGTTGACTCGTATGCCATCGAAATGAGTCTAAAACTCGCTCAAAACTTAATCGACCATTTTTGGGCGAAAATCAACCTCGACTCACGACTGACGCCGATGAGTCTCTCGTGGTCGTCACTTTGGCTATGATGTAGGTCCCAAAAACCTCAAACCAGGAATTATAGTTTCTCTATAGATTATTTCACGCTCGTTCACACCAGCCCTTCCAGGAACTCGAAAGCTCGCATACCCGTATTATCTCGAAAAAATAGAAAAGTGTATTTTTTTGACCAAAATGTTGAAAAATACCCCCAAGTCATGGACAAAGGCAATGAGTTTTTATCATTGGCTCCTTTGCCATCGAACTACGATTAAAACATCTCAAAACTTTGTCGCCCATTTTTGGGCGAAAATCAACCTTAGCTCACAGCCGAGGTCGATGAGTCTCTGTGGTTGTCACTTTGGCTACGATGCGAGTCCCAATAACCTCAAACCAGGAATTACAGCTTCTCTATAGATTATTTCACGCTTGTTCACACTCGGTCGTTCCAGGAACTCGAAAGCTCGCATGCCCGCATTGTCTCGAAATACTAGAAAAGTGTATTTTCTCGACCTAAACGTCATTTTAAAAAAACAAATCACTCCCGTGTCATGCCCAAAGTCTTTGAGTTTTTATCATTGGCTCGTTTGCCATCGAGTTGGGTCTAAAACTCGCTTAAAACTTGGTCAACCATTTTTGGGTGAAAATCAACCTTAGCTCACAGATCAACGCCGATGAGTCTCCGTGGTTGTCACTTTAGCTATGATGTAGGTTCCAAAAATCTCAAACCAAGAATTATAGTTTCTCTATAGATTATTTCATGCTCGTTCACACCGGCCCTTCCAGAATTCGAAAGCTCCC
Organism: Dovyalis caffra; assembly: GCA_963924115.1. Lineage (NCBI taxonomy): Eukaryota > Viridiplantae > Streptophyta > Magnoliopsida > Malpighiales > Salicaceae > Dovyalis > Dovyalis caffra. Next base: position 7,732 of record CAWUPB010000714.1, on the reverse strand, counting down.
ATGCCCGCATTGTCTCGAAAAACTAGAAAAGTATATTTTTTTGGCCTAAACATGATTTTTTTACAAAAATACACCTGTGTCATGGCCAAAGGCAATGTGTTTTTATCGTTGGCTCGTTTGCCATCGAACCGGGTCTAAAACTACCGAAAACATGGTCGGCCATTTTTGGGCGAAAATCAACCTCAGCTCATAGTCGAGGTCGATGATTCTCTCGTGGTTGTCACTTTAGCTATGATGTAGGTCCCAATAACCTCAAATCAGGAATTACAGTTTCTCTATAGATTATTTCAAGCTCATTCACACCCGCCCTTCTAAGAACTCGAAAGCTCCCATGCCCGCATTGTCTCGAAAAACTAGAAAAGTGTATTTTCTCGACCTAAATGTCATTTTTTTGCAAAAATCACCCCTGTGTCGTGGCCAAAGTATTTGAGTTTTTATCGTTGACTCGTTTACCATCGAGTCGGGTCTAAAACTCGTTCAAAACTTGGTCGGCCATTTTTGGCCGAAAATCAACCTTAGCTCACAGCCGACGCCGATGAGTCTCTCGTGGTTGTCACTTTAGTTATGATGTAGGTCCAAAAATTCTCAAACATGGAATTGTAGTTTCTATATAGATTTTTTCACGCTCGTTCACACCAACTCTTTCGAGAACTCGAAAGCTCTCATGCCCGCATTGTCTCGAAAAACTAAAAACGTGTATTTTTTCGACCTAAACATCATTTTTTTACAAAAATACCCCTGTGTCATGGCAAAAGGCAATGTGTTTTTATCATTGGCTCGTTTGCCATCGAACCGGGACTAAAACTACTCAAAACTTGGTCGCCATTTTTTGAGCAAAAATCAACCTCGACTCACCATCGAGGTCCACGAGTCTCCGTGGTTGTCACTTTGGCTATGATCTAGGTCCCAATAACCTCAAACTAGGAATTATAGCTTCTCTATAGATTGTTTCATGCTCGTTGTCACCAACCCTTGTAGAACTCGAAAGCTCTCATGCCCGCATTGTCTCGAAAAAGTAGGAAATTATATTTTTTCGACCTAAACGTCATTTATTTGCAAAAATACACCTGTGTCATGGCCAAAGGCTTTGAGTCTTTATCGTTGGCTCGTTTGTGATCGAACCGGGTCTAAAATGGCTCAAAAATTTATGGGCCATTTTTGGGAGAAAATCAACCTCGACTCACAAGTCGTGGCCGATGAGTCTCGGTGGTTGTCTCTTTGGTTATGATGTAGGTCCCAAAAATCTCAAACCAAGAACTATAGTTTCTCTATAGATTGTTTCACACTCGTTCACACCGACCCTTCCAGAACTCGAAAGTCTCATGTCCGCATTGTCTCAAAAAACTAGAAAAGTGTATTTTCTTGGACTAAATGTCATTTCTTTGCAAAATCACCCCCAAGAATTGCTAAAGGCAATGAGTTGTTATCGTTGGATCGTTTGCCATCGATTTGGGTCTAAAACTCGCTCATAACTTGGTCGGCCATATTTGGTCGAAAATCAACCTCGCCTCACAGCCGAGGCCGACGAGTCTCTCGTGGTTGTCACTTTGGCTATGATGTAGGTCCCAAAAACCTCAAACTAGGAATTATAGTTTCTCTATAGATTATTTCACGCTCGTTCACACCGACTCTTCTCGAACTCGAAAGCTCGCATGCCCGCATTGTCTCGAAAAACTAGAAAAGTGTATTTTCTCACTTAAATGTCATTTTTTTTACAAAAATTACCCCTAGGTCATGGCCAAGGGCTTTGAGTTTTTATCGTTGGCTCATTTGCAATTGAACTAGGTCTAAAACTCGCTCAAAACTTAGTCGGCCATTTTTGGGCGAAAATCAACCTCGACTCACGCCGAGGCCGACGAGTCTCTCGTGGTTGTCACTTTCGCTATGATGTAGGTCCCAAAAACCACAAACCGTAAAGTATAGTTTCTCTATAGATTATTTCATGCTCGTTCACATCGGCCCTTCCAGAACTCGAAAGCTCCCATGCCCGCATTGTCTCAAAAAACGAGAAAAGCGTATTTTCTTAGCCTAAATGTCGTTTTTTTACAAAAATACCCCTGTGTCGTGGGCAAAGGCTTTGAGTTTTTATCGTTGGCTCATTTGCAATTGAACTAGGTCTAAAACTCGCTCAAAACTTGGTCGGCCATTTTTGAGCGAAAATCAACCTCGCCTCACAGCCGAGGCCGATGAGTCTCCGTGGTTGTCACTTTTTCTATGATGTAGGTCCCAAAAACCTTAAGTAGGGAATTATAGTTTCTCTATAGATTGTTTTACGCTCATTCACACGAGCACTTTCGAGAACTCGAAAGCTCACATGCCCGTATTGTCTCGAAAAACTAGAAAAGTATATTTTCTCGCCAAAAGGTCAACGTTTTTACAAAAATCACCCTAGGTCATGGCCAAAGGCTTTGAGTTTTTATCGTTGGCTCATTTGCCATCGAACTAGGTCTAAAATGCTCAAAAGTTGGTCGCCCATATTTGGGCGAAAATCAACCTCAACTCACAGCTCTATGACGATGAGTCTCTATGGTTCTCACTTTGGCTTTGACGTAGGTCTCAAAAACCTCAAACCTGAAATTAAAGTTTCTCTATAGATTGTTTCACGCTCGTGCACACCGGCCCTTTTAGGAACTCGAAAGCTCTCATGCCCGCATAGTCTCGAAAAACTAGAAAAGTGTATTTTCTCAACCTAAAAATTGTTTTTTTGCAAAAATACCCCAACTCATTGCCACAAATGAGCCAAAGATTATAACTCATTGCAAGAGGCAATGAGTTATAATCCTTGCCTCGTTTGCCATCGAACCGGGTCTAAAACCGCTCAAAGCTTGGTCGCCCATTTTTGGGAAAAAATCAACCTCACCTCACAGTCATAGACGATGAGTCTTCGTGGTTGTCACTTTGGCTATGATGTAGGTCCAAAAAACTCAAACTAGGAATTACAGTTTCTTTATAGATTATTTCACGCTTGTTCACACCAACCCTTCCAGAACTCGAAAGCTCGCATGCCCGCATTGTCTCGAAAAACTAGAAAAGTGTATTTTCTCTACAAAAACGTCATTTTTTTTTACAAAAATCACCCCAAGTCATTGCCAAACGTAATGAGTTTTTATCGTTGGCTCGTTTGCCATCGAACTCGGGTCTAAAATTGCTCAAAACTTAGCTCGGTCATTTTTGGACGAAAATCAACCTCGACTCATAGTCGAGGGCGACGAGTCTCTGTGGTTCTCACTTTGTCTATGATGTAGGTCCCAAAAACCTCATTCCAAGAATTATAGTTTCTCTATATATTGTTTCAAGCTCGTTCACATCGGCCCTTCCAAGAACTCGAAAGCTCGCATGCCCATGAGTTTTTATCGTTGGCTCGTTTTCCATCAAAATGGGCCTAAAATTGCTCAAAACTTAGTAGGCCATTATTGGGCGAAAATCAACCTCGACTCACAGCCGAGGGCGATGAGACTCTATGGCTATCGGCTTGGCTATGATGTAGGTCCCAACAACCTCAAACCAGGAATTATAGTTTCTTTATAGATTGTTTCACGCTCGTTGACACTAGCCCTTCTAGGAACTCGAAAGTCGCATTCCTACATTGTCTCGAAAAACTAGAAAAGTATATTTTCTCGACTTAAACGTCGTTTTTTTTGCAAAATCACCCCCAAGTCATTGCTAAATGCAATGACTTTTTATCGTTGGCTCGTTTGCCATCTAACTAGGTCTAAAACTACTCAAAACTTGGTTGTCCATTTTTGGGCGAAAATCAACCTCGACTCACAAGTCGAAGTCGATGAATCTCTATGGTTGTCACTTTGGCTATGATGTAGGTCCCAAAAACCTAGAAACAGGAATTACAATTTCTCTATAGATTGTTTCACGCTCGATCACATCGGCCCTTCCAGAACTCAAAAGCTCGCATGCCGCATTCTCTCGAAAAATTAGAAAAGTATATTTTCTCGCCTTAAACGTCATTTTTTTGCAAAAACCAACCCCAAGTCATTGCCAAACGCAATGCATTATTATCATTAGCTCGTTTGCCATCTAACTAGGTCTCGAAACTACCGAAAACTTGGTTGGCCATTTTTAGGCGAAAATCAACCTCGACTACAAGTCGAAGTCGATGAATCTCTATAGTTGTCACTTTGGCTATGATGTAGGTCCCAAAAACCTAGAACCGGGAGTAAGAGTTTCTCTATAGATTGTTTCACGCTCATTCACACCGCCCTTCTAAGAACTCGAAAGCTCGCATGCCGCATTGTCTCGAAAAACTAGAAAAGTGTATTTTCTCGGTGTAAATGGTGTTTTTTTGCAAAAATCACCCCCAAGTCATTGCCAAATGCAATGAGTTTTTATCGTTGGCTCGCTTGCCATCGAACCGGGTCTAAAACTCGCTCGTAACTTAGTCGGCCATTTTTAGGCCAAAATCAACCTCAACTCACAAGTCGAAGTCGATGAATCTCTATGGTTGTCACTTTGGCTATGATGTAGGTCCCAAAAACCTAGAAATAGGAATTACAGCTTCTCTATAAATTTTTTCACACTCGTTCACATCGGCCCTTCCAGAACTCGAAAGCTCGCATGCCGCATTGTCTTGAAAAACTAGAAAAGTATATTTTCACGGCTTAAACGTCATTTTTTTTGCAAAAATACCCCCAAGTCATTGCCAAACGCAATGGGTTTTTATCATTAGCTCATTTGCCATCGAACTAGGTCTAAAACTCGGTCAAAACTTAGTAGGCCATTTTTGGGTGAAAATCAACCTCGACTCATTGTCGCAATCGATGAATCTTTGTGGTCGTCACTTTGGCTATGATGTAGGTCCAAAAAACCTAGAACTAGGAATTATCGTTTCTCTATAGATTGTTTCACGCTCGTTCACACCGCCCTTCCAGGAACACGAAAACTCACATGCCCGCATTGTCTCGAAAAACTAGAAAAGTGTATATTCTCGACCTAAACGTCATTTTTTACAAAAATCACCCCTAGGTTATGGCCAAAGGCCATGAGTTTTTATTGTTGGCTCGTTTTCCATCAAAATGGGTCTAAAATGCTCAAAACTTGGTTGGCCATTTTTGGGCAAAAATCAACCTCACCTCACAATCAAGGGCGATGAGATTATGTGGTTGCCACTTTGGCTATGATGTAGGTCCCAAAAACCTCAAACCAGGAATTACAATTTCTCTATAGATTGTTTCACGCTCGTTCACACCGACCTTTATAGGAACTCAAAAGCTCGCATGCCGCGTTGTCTAGAAAAACTAGAAAAGTATATTTTCTCGGATTAAACGTCGTTTTTTTTAAAAAATCACCCCCAAGTCATGGCCAAACGCAATGAGTTTTTATCATTGGCTCGTTTGCCATCGAACTAGGTCTAAAACTCGCTCAAATCTTGGCCGACCATTTTTGGGCAAAAATCAACCTTAGCTCACAGCCGAGGCCGATGAGTCTCTCGTAGTTATCACTTTGGCTATGATGTAAGACCCAAAAACCTCAAATCGAGAATTACAGCTTCTCTATAGATTGTTTCACACTCATTCACACCTCGCCTTACAGAACTCGAAAGCTCGCATGTCGTATTGTCTCAAAAAACTAGAAAAGTGTATTTTCTCGACGTAAATGTTGTTTTTTGGCAAAAATCACCCCCAAGTCATTGCCAAATGCAATGAGTTTTTATCGTTGGCTCGCTTGCCATCGAACCGGGTCTAAAACTCGCTCAAAACTTAGTCGGCCATTTTTGGGCCAAAATCAACCTCAACTCACAGTCGAAGTCGATGAATGTCCGTGGTTGTCACTTTGGCTATGATGTAGGTCCCAAAAACCTAGAAACAGGAATTACAGCTTCTCTATAGATTGTTTCATGCTCGTTCACATCGGCCCTTCTAGGAACTCGAAAGCTCGCATGCCGCATTGTCTTGAAAAACTAGAAAAGTGTATTTTCACCGCTTAAACGTCATTTTTTTGCAAAAATCAACCCCAAGTCATTGCCAAACGTAATGGGTTTTTATCATTAGCTCATTTGCCATCGAACTAGGTCTAAAACTGGTCAAAACTTAGTAGGCCATTTTTGGGTGAAAATCAACCTCGACTCATTATCGCAAGTCGATGAATCTTTGTGGTCGTCACTTTGGCTATGATGTAGGTCCAAAAAACCTAGAACTAGGAATTATAGTTTCTCTATAGATTGTTTCACGCTCGTTCACACCGCCCTTCCAGAACACGAAAACTCACATGCCCGCATTGTCTCGAAAAACTAAAAAAGTGTATTTTCTCGACCTAAACATCATTTTTTTACAAAAAACACCCCTGTGTTATGGCCAAAGGCCATGAGTTTTTATTGTTGGCTCGTTTTCCATCAAAATGGGTCTAAAATGCTCAAAACTTGGTTGGTCATTTTTGGGCGAAAATCAACCTCACCTCATAGTCAAGGGCGATGAGATTCCGTGGTTGCCACTTTGGCTATGATGTAGGTCCCAAAAACCTCAAATCGAGAATTACAGTTTCTTTATAGATTGTTTCACGCTCATTCACATCGGCCCTTCCAGGAACTCAAAAGCTCGCATGCCGCATTCTCTCGAAAAATTAGAAAAGTATATTTTCTCGACTTAAACGTCATTTTTTTGCAAAAACCAACCCCAAGTCATTGCCAAACGCAATGCATTTTTATCATTAGCTCGTTTGCCATCTAACTAGGTCCGAAACTACCGAAAACTTGGTTGACCATTTTTAGGCGAAAATCAACCTCGACTCACAAGTCGAAGTCGATGAATCTCTATAGTTGTCACTTTGGCTATGATGTAGGTCCCAAAAACCTAGAACCGGGAGTAAGAGTTTCTCTATAGATTGTTTCACGCTCATTCACACCGCCCTTCTAACAACTCGAAAGCTCGCATGCCGCATTGTCTCGAAAAACTAGAAAAGTGTATTTTCTCGGTGTAAATGGTGTTTTTTTGCCAAAATCACCCCCACGTCATGGCCAAACGCAATGAATTTTTATCATTGGCTCGTTTGCCATCGAAATGGGTCTAAAACTCGCTCAAACCTTAGTCGGCCATGTTTGGGCGAAAAATCAACCTCAACTCACAGATCGAAGTTGATGAATCTCCGTGGTTGTCACTTTGGTTATGATGTAGGTCCCAAAAACCTATAACTAGGAATTACAATTTCTCTATATATTGTTTCATGCTCGTTCACACCGACCCTTCTAGGAACTCGAAAGCTCACATGCCGCATTGTCTTGAAAAACTAGAAAAGTGTATGTTCTCGGCTTAAACGTCGTTTTTTTGCAAAAATCACCCCCAAGTCATTGCCAAATGGAATGAGTTTTTATCGTTGGCTCGTTTGCCATCGAAATGGGTCTAAAACTCGCTCAAAACTTAGTCGGCCATGTTCGAGCGAAAGTCAACCTTAGCTCACGGTCGAAGTCGATGAATCTCTCGTGGTTGTCACTTTGGGTATAATGTAGGTCCTAAAAAATTAGAACAAGGAATTACGGTTTCTCTATAGGTTGTTTCACGCTCGTTCACACCGCCCTTCCAGAACTCGGAAGCTCACATGCCCGCATTGTCTCGAAAAATTAAAAAAGTGTATTGTCTCGGCTTAAACGTCATTTCTTTATGAAAATCACCCCCAAGTCATGGCCAAACGCAATGAGTTTTTATCATTGGCTCGTTTGCCATCGAAATGGGTCTAAAACTCGGTCAAAAACTTAGTGGGCTATGTTTAGGCGAAAAATCAACCTTAG
>CAWUPB010000713.1:0-44982 GCA_963924115.1 Dovyalis caffra | reverse complement strand
AAGTGTATTTTCTCAACCTAAATGTTGTTTTTTTGCAAAAATCATCCCCGTGTCATGGATAAAGGCAATGAGTTTTTATTGTTGGCTCGTTTTCCATTGAACTAGGTCTAAAACTACTCAAAACTTGGTCGGCCATTTTTGGGCAAAAATCAATGTCAGCTCACAATCGAGGTCGATAAGTCTCTATGGTTGTCACTTTGGCTATGATGTAGGTCCCAAAAACCTCAAACTAGAAATTATAGTTTCTCTATAGATTGTTTCACGTTCGTGCGCATCGACCTTTCCAAGAACTCGAAAGCTCGCATGCCCGCATTGTCTTGAAAAACAACAAAAGTGTATTTTTTCGACCTAAACGTTGTATTTTTGCAAAAATCACCCGCAAGTCATGGCTAAAGGCAATGAGTTTTTATTGCTAGCTAGTTTGCCATCGAACTAGGTCTAAAATTACTCAAAACTTGATCGGCCATTTTTGGGCGAAAATAACCTCGACTCACGATCGAGGCCAATGAGACTCGTGGTTGTCACCTTAGCTATGGGTCCTAAAAACCTCAAACCAGGAATTACACATTTTCTCTATAGATTATTTCATGCTCTTTCATATCGGCCCTTCAAGGAACTCGAAAGCTCGCATGCCCGCATTGCCTCAAAAATTAGAAAAGTGTATTTTCTCGACGTAAAAGTTGTTTTTTTGCAAAAATCATCCCCGAGTTCATGGGTAAAGGCAATGAGTTTTTATTGTTGGCTCGTTTTCCATCGAACTGGGTCTAAAACTACTCAAAACTTAGTCGGTCATTTTTCGAGGAAAATCAATGTCGACTCACAATCGAGGTCGATAAGTCTCTATGGTTGTCACTTTGGCTATGATGTAGGTCCCAAAAACCTCAAACTAGAAATTATAGTTTCTCTATAGATTGTTTCACGTTCGTGCACATCGACCTTTCCAAGAACTCGAAAGCTCGCATGCCCGCATTGTCTCGAAAAACAACAAAAGTGTATTTTTTCGACCTAAACGTTGTATTTTTGCAAAAATCACCCGCGAGTCATGGCTAAAGGCAATGAGTTTTTATTGCTGGCTAGTTTGCCATCGAACTAGGTCTAAAACTCGCTCAAAACTTGGTCGGCCATTTTTGGGCGAAAATAACCTCGACTCACAATTGACGCCAATGAGACTCTGTGGTTGTCACCTTAGCTATGATGTGGGTCCCAAAAACCTCAAACCAGGAATTACACATTTTCTCTATAGATTATTTCACGCTCTTTCATATCGGCCCTTCAAGGAACTCGAAAGCTCGCATGCCCGCATTGCCTCAAAAATTAGAAAAGTGTATTTTCTCGACGTAAACGTTGTATTTTTGCAAAAATCATCCCCAGTTCATGGGTAAAGGCAATGAGTTTTTATTGTTGGCTCGTTTTCCATTGAACTCGGGTCTAAAACTACTCAAAACTTGGTCGGCCATTTTTCGAGGAAAATCAATGTCGACTCACAATCGAGGTCGATAAGTCTCTATGGTTGTCACTTTGGCTATGATGTAGGTCCCAAAAACCTCAAACTAGGAATTATAGTTTCTCTATAGATTGTTTCACGTTCGTGCACATCAACCTTTCCAAGAACTCAAAAGCTCGCATGCCCGCATTGTCTCGAAAAACAACAAAAGTGTATTTTTTCAACCTAAACGTTGTATTTTTTCAAAAATCACCCGCGAGTCATGGCTAAAGGCAATGAGTTTTTATTGTTGGCTAGTTTGCCATCGAACTAGGTCTAAAACTCGCTCAAAACTTGGTCGGCCATTTTTGGGCGAAAATAACCTCAGCTCACAGTTGAGGCCAATGAGACTCGTGGTTGTCACCTTAGCTATGATGTGGGTCCCAAAAACCTCAAACCAGGAATTACACATTTTCTCTATAGATTATTTCACGCTCTTTCATATCGGCCCTTCAAGGAACTCGAAAGCTCGCATGCCCGCATTGCCTCAAAAATTAGAAAAGTGTATTTTCTCGACGTAAACGTTGTTCTTTTGCAAAAATCATCCCCAGTTCATGGGTAAAGGCAATGAGTTTTTATTGTTGGCTCGTTTTCCATTGAACTCGGGTCTAAAACTACTCAAAACTTGGTCGGCCATTTTTCGGGGAAAATCAATGTCGCCTCACAATCGAGGTCGATAAGTCTCTATGGTTGTCACTTTGGCTATGATGTAGGTCCCAAAAACTTCAAACTAGAAATTATAGTTTCTCTATAGATTGTTTCACGTTCGTGCACATCGACCTTTCCAAGAACTCGAAAGCTCGCATGCCCGCATTGTCTCGAAAAACAACAAAAGTGTATTTTTTCAACCTAAACGTTGTATTTTTGCAAAAATCACCCGCAGGTCATGGCTAAAGGCAATGAGTTTTTATTGCTGGCTAGTTTGCCATCGAACTAGGTCTAAAACTCGCTCAAAACTTGGTCGGCCATTTTTGGGCGAAAATAACCTCGACTCACAACTGAGGCCAATGAGACTCTGTGGTTGTCACCTTAGCTATGAGGTCCCAAAAACCTCAAACCAAGAATTACACATTTTCTCTATAGATTATTTCACGCTCTTTCATATCGGCCCTTCAAGGAACTCGAAAGCTCGCATGCCCGCATTGCCTCAAAAATTAGAAAAGTGTATTTTCTCGACGTAAACGTTGTTTTTTTGCGAAAATCATCCCCGAGCTCATGGGTAAAGGCAATGAGTTTTTATTGTTGGCTCGTTTTCCATTGAACTCGGGTCTAAAACTACTCAAAACTTGGTCGGCCATTTTTCGGGGAAAATCAATGTCGCCTCACAATCGAGGTCGATAAGTCTCTATGGTTGTCACTTTGGCTATGATGTAGGTCCCAAAAACCTCAAACTAGAAATTACAGTTTCTCTATAAATTGTTTCACGTTCGTGCACATCGACCTTTCCAAGAACTCGAAAGCTCGCATGCCCGCATTGTCTCGAAAAACAACAAAAGTGTATTTTTTCAACCTAAACGTTGTATTTTTGCAAAAATCACCCGCAGGTCATGGCTAAAGGCAATGAGTTTTTATTGCTGGCTAGTTTGCCATCGAACTAGGTCTAAAACTCGCTCAAAACTTGGTCGGCCATTTTTGGGCGAAAATAACCTCATCTCACAGCTGAGGCCAATGAGACTCGTGGTTGTCACCTTAGCTATGATGTGGGTCCCAAAAACCTCAAACCAGGAATTACACATTTTCTCTATAGATTATTTCACGCTCTTTCATATCGGCCCTTCAAGGAACTCGAAAGCTCGCATGCCCGCATTGCCTCAAAAATTAGAAAAGTGTATTTTCTCGACGTAAACGTTGTTTTTTTGCAAAAATCATCCCCAGCTCATGGGTAAAGGCAATGAGTTTTTATTGTTGGCTCGTTTTCCATTGAACCGGGTCTAAAACTACTCAAAACTTGGTCGGCCATTTTTCGGGGAAAATCAATGTCGCCTCACAATCGAGGTCGATAAGTCTCTATGGTTGTCACTTTGGCTATGATGTAGGTCCCAAAAACCTCAAACTAGAAATTATAGTTTCTCTATAGATTGTTTCACGTTCGTGCACATCGACCTTTCCAAGAACTCGAAAGCTCGCATGCCCGCATTGTCTCGAAAAACAACAAAAGTGTATTTTTTCAACCTAAACGTTGTATTTTTGCAAAAATCACCCGTAGTGTCATGGCTAAAGGCAATGAGTTTTTATTGCTGGCTAGTTTGCCATCGAACTAGGTCTAAAACTCGCTCAAAACTTGGTCGGCCATTTTTGGGCGAAAATAACCTCATCTCACAAGCTGAGGCCAATGAGACTCGTGGTTGTCACCTTAGCTATGATGTGGGTCCCAAAAACCTCAAACCAGGAATTACACATTTTCTCTATAGATTATTTCACGCTCTTTCATATCGGCCCTTCAAGGAACTCGAAAGCTCGCATGCCCGCATTGCCTCAAAAATTAGAAAAGTGTATTTTCTCGACGTAAACGTTGTTTTTTTGCAAAAATCATCCCCAGCTCATGGGTAAAGGCAATGAGTTTTTATTGTTGGCTCGTTTTCCATTGAACCGGGTCTAAAACTACTCAAAACTTGGTCGGCCATTTTTCGGGGAAAATCAATGTCGACTCACAATCGAGGTCGATAAGTCTCTATGGTTGTCACTTTGGCTATGATGTAGGTCCCAAAAACCTCGAACTAGAAATTACAGTTTCTCTATAAATTGTTTCACGTTCGTGCACATCGACCTTTCCAAGAACTCGAAAGCTCGCATGCCCGCATTGTCTCGAAAAACAACAAAAGTGTATTTTTTCAACCTAAACGTTGTATTTTTGCAAAAATCACCCGCAGGTCATGGCTAAAGGCAATGAGTTTTTATTGCTGGCTAGTTTGCCATCGAACTAGGTCTAAAACTCGCTCAAAACTTGGTCGGCCATTTTTGGGCGAAAATAACCTCATCTCACGATCGAGGCCAATGAGACTCCGTGGTTGTCACCTTAGCTATGATGTGGGTCCCAAAAACCTCAAACCAGGAATTACACATTTTCTCTATAGATTATTTCACGCTCTTTCATATCGGCCCTTCAAGGAACTCGAAAGCTCGCATGCCCGCATTGCCTCAAAAATTAGAAAAGTGTATTTTCTCGACGTAAACGTTGTTTTTTTGCAAAAATCATCCCCAGTTCATGGGTAAAGGCAATGAGTTTTTATTGTTGGCTCATTTTCCATTGAACTCGGGTCTAAAACTACTCAAAACTTGGTCGGCCATTTTTCGGGGAAAATCAATGTCGACTCACAATCGAGGTCGATAAGTCTCTATGGTTGTCACTTTGGCTATGATGTAGGTCCCAAAAACCTCAAAATAGGAATTATAGTTTCTCTATAGATTGTTTCACGTTCGTGCACATCGACCTTTCCAAGAACTCGAAAGCTCGCATGCCCGCATTGTCTCGAAAAACAACAAAAGTGTATTTTTTCAACCTAAACGTTGTATTTTTGCAAAAATCACCCGCAGGTCATGGCTAAAGGCAATGAGTTTTTATTGCTCGCTAGTTTGCCATCGAACTAGGTCTAAAACTCGCTCAAAACTTGGTCGGCCATTTTTGGGCGAAAATAACCTCATCTCACGATTGAGGCCAATGAGACTCTGTGGTTGTCACCTTAGCTATGATGTGGGTCCCAAAAACCTCAAACCGGGAATTACACATTTTCTCTATAGATTATTTCACGCTCTTTCATATCGGCCCTTCAAGGAACTCGAAAGCTCGCATGCCCGCATTGTCTCAAAAATTAGAAAAGTGTATTTTCTCGACGTAAACGTTGTTTTTTTGCAAAAATCATCCCCAAGTCATGGATAAAGGCAATGAGTTTTTATTGTTGGCTCGTTTTCCATTAAACTAGGTCTAAAACTACTCAAAACTTGGTCGGCCATTTTTGGGCGAAAATCAATGTCGGCTCACAATCGAGGTCGATAAGTCTCTATGGTTGTCACTTTGGCTATGATGTAGGTCCCAAAAACCTCAAACTAGGAATTATAGTTTCTCTATAGATTGTTTCACGTTCGTGCACATCGACCTTTCCAAGAACTCGAAAGCTCGCATGCCCGCATTGTCTCGAAAAACAACAAAAGTGTATTTTTTCGACCTAAATGTTGTATTTTTGCAAAAATCACCCGCGAGTCATGGCTAAAGGCAATGAGTTTTTATTGCTCGGCTAGTTTGCCATCGAACTAGGTCTAAAACTCGCTCAAAACTTGGTTGGCTATTTTTGGGCGAAAATAACCTCGGCTCACGATTGAGGCTAATGAGACTCGTGGTTGTCACCTTAGCTATGATGTGGGTCCCAAAAACCTCAAACCGGGAATTACACATTTTCTCTATAGATTATTTCACACTCTTTCACATCGGCCCTTCAAGGAACTCGAAAGCTCGCATGCCCCATTGTCTCAAAAAATTGGAAAAGCGTAATTTCTCGACCTAAACGTCGTTTTTTTTTTGCAAGAATCACCCCCGAGTCATGGCCAAAGGTAATGAGTGTTTATCGTTGGCTCGTTTTTCATCAAACTGGGTCTAAAATTGCTTAAAACTTAGTCGGCCATTTTTGGGTGAAAATCAACCTTAGCTCACGGTCGAGACCGATGAGTCTCTATGTTTGTCACTTTGGCTATGATGTAGGTCCCAAAAAGCTCAAACCAAGAATTGCACTTTCTCTCTAGATTCTTTCACGCTCGTTCACACCGACCCTTCTAGGAAGTCGAAGCTCGCATGCCCGTATTGGCTCGAAAAACTAGAAAAGTGTATTTTCTCGACCTAAATGTTGTTTTTTTGTAAAAATCACCCCCGGATCATGGTCAAAGGCAATGAGTTTTTATCGTTGGCTCGTTGGCCATCGAATTAGGCTTAAAACTACTCAAAACTTGTTCGGCCATTTATGGACGAAAATCAACCTCGACTCATAGTCGAGGCCGATGAGTCCCTATGGTTGTCACTTTGGCTATGGCGTAGGTCCCAAAGACCTCAAGCTAGGAATTACACTTTCTCTATAGATAGTTTCATGCTCTTTTACATCGGCCCTTCTAGGAACTCGAAAGCTCGCATGCCCGTATTGTCTCGAAAAACTAGAAAAGCGTATTTTCTCGGCCTAAACGTCATTTTTTTTACAAAAATCACTCCTAGGTCATGGCCAAAGGGAATGAGTTTTATCATTGGCTCATTTTCCATCGAACTGGGTCTAAAACTTCCCAAAACTTAGTCGGCCTTCTTTGGGCGAAAATCAACCTCGGCTAATAGTCGAGGCCGATGAGTCTCCGTGGTTGTCACTTTGGCTACGATATAGGTCCCAAAAAGCTCAAATTAGGAATTAAACTTTCTCTATAGATTGCTTCATGCTCGTTTACACCGGCCCTTCCAGGAACTCGAATGCTCGCATGCACGCATTATCTCGAAAAACTAAAAAAGCATATTTTTTGGCCTAAACGTCATTGTTTTGCAAAAATCACCCATAGGTCATGGCCAAAAGGAATGAGTTTTATCGTTGGCTCGTTTGCCATTGAATCGGGTCTAAAACTATCCAAAACATAGTCGGCCTTTTTTGGGCGAAAATCAACCTCGACTAATAGTCGAGGCCGATGGGTCCCTATGGTTGTTACTTTAGCTATGATGGATGTCCCAAAAACCTCAAACTAGGAATTACACATTTTCTCTATAGATTTTTTCATGCTCTTTCACACCGGCCCATCCAAGAACTCGAAATCTCGCATCCCGTATTGTTTCGAGAAACTAGAAAAGCATATTTTCTTAGCCTAATCATCATTGTTTTTGCAACATCACCCCCGAGTCATGGCCAAAGGCGATGAGTTTTTATCATTGGCTCATTTTTCATCGAACCGGGTCTAAAACTACTCAAAACTTGGTCGGCCATTTTTGGGCGAAAATCAACGTCGACTCACGGTCGAGGCCGATGAGTCTCTGTGGTTGTCACTTTAGCTATGATGTAGGTCCCAAAAACCTCAAACCAAGAATCATAGTTTCTATATAGATTGTTTCATGCTCGTTCACGTCGGCCCTTCCAAGAACTCGAAAGCTCGCATGCCCGCATTGTCTCAAAAATTAGAAAAGTGTATTTTCTCGACCTAAACGTTGTTTTTTTGCAAAAATCATCCCCGAGTTCATGGATAAAGGAAATGAGTTCTTATTGTTGGCTCATTTTCCATTGAACTGGGTCTAAAAGTACTCAAAACTTGGTCGGCCATTTTTGGGCAAAAATCAATGTCGACTCACAATCGAGGTCGATAAGTATCTATGGTTGTCACTTTGGTTATGATGTAGGTCCCAAAAACCTTAAACTAGGAATTATAGTTTCTCTATAGATTGTTTCACATTCGTGCACATCGACCTTTCCAAGAACTCGAAAGCTCACATGCCCGCATTGTCTCGAAAAACAACAAAAGTGTATTTTCTCGTCCTAAACGTTGTATTTTTGCAAACAATCACCAGCAGGTCATGGATAAAGGCAATGAGTTTTTATTGTGGCTAGTTTGCCATCGAACTAGGTCTAAAACTCGCTCAAAACTTGATCGGCCATTTTTGGGCGAAAATCAACCTCGACTCACAGCTGAGGCCAATGAGACTCCGTGGTTGTCACCTTAGCTATGATGTGGGTCCCAAAAACCTCAAACCAGGAATTACACATTTTCTCTATAGATTGTTTCACGCTCTTTCACATCGGCCCTTCAAGGAACTCGAAAGCTCGCATGCCCCATTGTCTCGAAAAACTAAAAAGGCATATTTTCTTGGCATAAATGTCGTTTTTTGCAAAAATCAACCCCGTGTCATGGCAACGGCAATGAATTTATATCGTTGGCTCGTTTTTCATCGAATTGGGTCTAAAACTACTCAAAACTTGGTCGAGCATTTTTGGGCAAAAATCAACCTCGGCTCACGGTCGAGGCCGATGAGTCTCTGTGGTTGTCACTTTGTCTATGATGTAGGTCTCAAAAACCTCAAACACTTTCTCTATAGATTTTTTCACACTCGGTTCACACCGCCCTTCCGAGAACTAAAAAGTTAGCATGCTTGCATTATCTTGAAAACTAAAAAATCTTATTTTCTCGGCCTAAACGCTGTTTTTTTGTGAAAATCACCCCTAGGTCATGGCCAAAGGCAATGAGTTTTATCATTGGCTCATTTACCATTGAACTGGGTCTAAAACTCGCTCAAAAATTGGTCGATAATTTTTTGAAAAAAATTAACCTCAACTCACGGTCGAGGCCGATGAGACTCGTGGTTGTCACTTTGACTATGATGTAAGTCCCAAAAACTTCAAATCGGGAATTACGGTTTCTCTATAGATTGTTTCATGCTAGTTCACACGAGCCCTTCCAAGAACTCGAAAGCGCGCATGCTCACATTGTTTGGAAAATTAGAAAAGTATATTTTTTTGACTTAAACATTGTTTTTTTTTTTTGCCAAAATGACCCCCGAGTCATGGCTAAAGGAAATGAGTTTTTATCGTTGGCTCGTTTGCCATTGAGATGGGTCTAAAACTACTCAAAACTTGGTCGATCATTTTTGGGCGAAAATGAACTTTAGCTCACGGTCAAGGCCGATAAGTCTCCGTGGTTGTCACTTTGGCTATGATGTAGGTCTTAGAAACCTCAAACCGGAAATCATAGTTTCTCTATAGATTATTTCACACTTGTTCACATCGTCCCTTCCAAGAACTCGAACGCTTGCATGCCCGCATTGTGTCGAAAATTAGAAAAAGTGTATTTTCCGGACCTAAACATTTTTTTTTACAAAAATTACCCCTAAGTCATGGCGAAAGGCAATGAGTTTTTATCATTGGCTCGTTTGCCATTGAACCGGATCTAAAACTCGCTCCAAACTTGATCGGCCATTTTTCGACGAAAATCAACCTCGGCTCGCGGTCGAGGCCGATGAGTCTCCGTGGTTGTCACTTTGGCTATGATGTAGGTCCCAAAAACCACAAACTAGGTATTACGAGTTTCTCTACGATTGTTTCACATTCGTTCACACCGATCCTTCTAGGAACACGAAAGCTCGCATGCTCGCATTGTCTCGAAAAACTAGAAAAGCATATTTTCTCGCCCTAAACGCGTATTTTTGCAAAAATCACCCCCGTGTCATGGTCAAAAGCGATGACTTTTTATCGTTGGCTCGGTTTTCATCGAATTGGGTCTAAAACTCGCTCAAAACTTGATCGGCCATTTTTGGGCAAAAATCAACCTCGACTCATGGTCGAGGCCGATAAGTCTTTATGGTTATCACTTTGGCTATGATGTAGGTCCCAAAAACCTCAAACTAGGAATTATAGTTTCTCTATAGATTGTTTCACGTTCGTTCACACCGACCCTTCCAAGGACTCGAAAGCTCGTATGCTCGCATTGTCCGAAAAAACAAGAAAAGTGTATTTTCTCGACCTAAACGTTGTATTTTTACAAAAATCACCCCCGAGTCATGGCTAAAGGCAATGAGTTTTTATCGTTGGTTCGTTTTCCATCGAACTCGGGTCCGAAACTGCTTAAAACTTGGTTGGCCATTTTTGGTGAAAATCAACCTCGGCTCACGATTGAGGCGATGAGTCTCCGTGGTTGTCACTTTAGCAATGATGTGGGTCCTAAAAACCTCAAACCAGGAATTACTCATTTTCTCTATAGATTATTTCACGCTCTTTCACACCGCCCTTCCAGGAACTCAAAAGCTTGCATCCCCCATTGTCTCAAAAAAATAGAAAAGCATATTTTCTTGGCCTAAACGTCGTGTTTTTGCAAAAATCGTCCCAAGTCATGGCCAAAGGCGATGAGTTTTTATCGTTGGCTCGTTTTTCATCGAACTCGATCTAAAACCGCTCAAAACTTAGTCGACCATTTTTGGACGAAAATCAACCTCGACTCATGATCGAGGTCGATGAGTCTCCGTGGTTGTCACTTTGGCTATGATGTAGGTCCCAAAAACCTCAAACCAAAAATCACGAGTTTCTCTATTGATTGTTTAACGCTCGTTCACATGGCCCTTCTAAGAACTCGAAAGCTCGCATGCCCGTATTGTCTCAAAAATTAGAAAAGTGTATTTTCTCGACCTAAATGTTGTTTTTTTACAAAAGTCACCCCCAAGTCATGGATAAAGGTAATGAGTTTTTATCGTTGGCTCGTTTGCCATTGAACTGGATCTAAAACTCGCTCA
Source organism: Dovyalis caffra (assembly GCA_963924115.1). NCBI lineage: Eukaryota > Viridiplantae > Streptophyta > Magnoliopsida > Malpighiales > Salicaceae > Dovyalis > Dovyalis caffra. Next base: position 34,276 of record CAWUPB010000713.1, on the reverse strand, counting down.
AAACTTTGTTAGCCATTTTTGGGCAAAAATCAACCTCGGCTCACGAGTCGAGGCCGATGAGTCGCTCGTGGTTGTCACTTTGGCTATAATGTAGGTCGCAAAAACATCAAACCAAGAATTACACTTTCTTTATAGATTGTTTCACGCTCGTTCACACCGGCCTTTTTAGGAAGTCGAAAGCTCGCTTGCCCGTATTGTCTTAAAAAACTAGAAAAGCGTATTTTCTCGGTTTAAACATCGTTCTTTTGTAAAAATCACCCCCGAGTCATGGCCATAGGCAATGAGTTTTATCGTTGGCTTGTTTTCCATCGAACCGGTTCTAAAATTGCTCATAACTTGGTCGGTCATTTTTCGGAGAAAATCAACCTCATCTCACGGTCGAGGTTGATAAGTCTCTGTGGTTGTCACTTTGGCTATGATGTAGGTCCCGAAACCTCAAACTAGGTATTATAGTTTCTCTACAGATTGTTTCATGCTCGTTCACATCGACCCTTCCAGGAAATCAAAAGCTCGCATGCCCGCATTGTCTCGAAAAACTAGAAAAGCATATTTTCTCGACTTAAACGTCATTTTTTTGCAAAAATTACCCCTAGGTCATGGCCAAAAGCGATGAGTTTTGATCGTTGGCTCGTTTTTCATCGATTTGGGTCTCAAACCGCTCAAAACCCGATCGGCTATTTTTGGGCAAAAATCAACCTCGGCTCATGGTCGAGCCCAATAAGTCTCGCGGTTGTCACTTTGGCTATGATGTAGGTCCTAAAAACCTCAAACCAGGAATTACACATTTCTCTATAGATTGTTTCACGCTCTTTCACATCGGCCCTTCCAGGAACTTGAAAGCTCGCATCCCCCATTGTCTCAAAAAAACTACAAAGGCGTAGTTTCTTGGCCTCAACGTCATTTTTTTGCAAAAATCCACTTTAGTTCACGATCGAGGCCGATGAGTCTCGGTGGTTGTCACTTTTTCTATGATGTAGGTCTCAAAAACCTCAATCCAAGAATTACACTTTCTCTATAGATTTTTTCACGCTCGTTCACACCGGCCCTTCTAGGAACTCGAAAGCTAGCATGCTCGCATTTTCTTAAAAAACTAGAAAAGCATATTTTCCGGGCCTAAACGTTGTTTTTCCGTGAAAATCACCCCCGTGTCATGGCCAAAGCAATGAGTTTTATCGTTGGCTCATTTGCCATCGAACCGGGTCTAAAACTCGTCCAAAAGTTTATTGGCCATTTTTGGAAAAAAATCAACCTCGGCTCACGGTCGAGGCCGATGAGACTCGTGGTTGTCACTTTGGCTATGATGTAGGTCTAAAAAACCTCAAACTAGCAATTACAGTTTATCTATAGAATGTTTCATGCTAGTTCACACCGACCCTTCCAAGAACTCAAAAGCTCATATGCTCGTATTATCCGGAAAATTAGAAAAGTGTATTTTCTCGACCTAAACGTTGTTTTTTTGCAAAAATACCCCCGTGTCATGGCTAAAGGCAATGAGTTTTATCATTGGCTCATTTGCCATCGAGCTGGGTCTAAAATTGCTCAAAACTTGGTCGACCATTTTTGGGCGAAAATCAACCTCCACTCACGGTCGAGGCCGATGAGTCTCTATGGTTGTCACTTTGGCTATGACGTAGGTCTCGAAACCTCAAACCAGGAATCACGGCTTCTCTATAGATTGTTTCACGCTCGTTCACACCGACCCTTCCAAGAACTCGAAAGCTCACATGCCCGTATTGTCTCGAAAATTAGAAAAGTTTATTTTCTCGGCCTAAACGTTATTTTTTGCAAAAATCACCCCCAAGTCATGGCTAAAGGCAATAAGTTTTTATCATTGGCTCATTTACCATTGAACCGGATCTAAAACTCGCTCAAAACTTGGTCGACCATTTTTGGGAGAAAATCAACGTCGCCTCACGATCGAGGCCGATGAGTCTCCGTGGTTGTCACTTTGGCTATAATATAGGTCCCAAAAACCTCAAACCGAGAATTACACTTTCTTTATAGATTGTTTCACGCTCGTTCACACCGGCCCTTCTAAGAGGTCGAAAGCTCGTTTGCTCGTATTGTCTTAGAAAACTAGAAAATCGTATTTTCCGGGCCTAAACGTCGTTTTTTTGTAAAAATCACCCCCGAGGTCATGGCCATAGGCAATGAGTTTTATCGTTGGCTCGTTTTCCATCGAATCGAGTCTAAAATTGCTCAAAACTTGATCGGTCATTTTTGGGCAAAAATCAACCTCATCTCACGAGTTGAGGTCGATAAGTCTCTGTGGTTGTCACTTTGGCTATGATGTAGGTCCTAAAAACCTCAAACTAGGTATTACGGTTTCTCTACAAATTGTTTCACGCTCGTTGACACCAACCCTTCCAGGAACTCGAAAGCTCGCATGCCCGCATTGTCTCGAAAAACTAAAAAGCGTATTTTCTCGGCGAAACGTCGTTTTTTTTGCAAAAATACCCCCGAGTCATGGTCGAAAGCGATGAGTTTTCATCGATGGCTCGTTTTTCATCGAATTGGGTCTAAAACTCGCTTAAAACTTGATCCGTCATTTTTGGGCAAAAATCAACCTCGGCTCATGGTCGAGGCCGATAAGTCTCTGCTCGTTGTCACTTTAGCTATGATGTAGGTGTCAAAAACCTCAAACTAGGAATTATAGTTTCTCTATAGATTGTTTCACGTTCGTTCACACCGGGCCTTCGAAGAACTCGAAAGATCGCATGCCCACATTATCTCAAAAAACAAGAAAAGTGTATTTTCTCGACCTAAACGCTGTATTTTTGCAAAAATCACCCCCGTGTCTTGGCTAAAGGCAATGAGTTTTTATCGTTGGCTCGTTTCCATCGAACTAAGTCTAAAACTACTCAAAACTTGATCGGCCATTTTTGGGTGAAAATCAACCTCGACTCACAGTTGAGGCCGATGAGTCTCCGTGGTTCTCACTTTGGCTATGAGGTAGGTCCCAAAAACCTCAAACTAGGAATTATAGTTTCTCTATAGATTGTTTCATGTTCGTTCACATCGGCCCTTCCAAGAACTCGAAAGCTCCCATGCCCGCATTGTCTCAAAAAATAAGAAAAGTGTATTTTCTCGACCTAAACGTTGTATTTTTGCAAAAATACCCCCGAGTCCTGGCTAAAAGCAATGAGTTTTTATCGTTTGTTCATTTTCCATCGAACTAGGTCTACAATCGCTCAAAACTTGGTCGGCCATTTTCGGGCAAAAATCAACCTTAGCTTACAGTTGAGGCCGATGAGTCTCTGTGGTTGTCACTTTGGCTATGATGTAGGTCCCAAAAACCTCAAACCAGGAATTACGGTTTCTCTACGATTGTTTCACGCTCGTTCACACCGGCCCTTCCAAGAAGTCGAAAGCTCGCATGCCCACATTGTCTCGAAAATTAGAAAAGTGTATTTTCTCGACCTAAACATTGTTTTTTTGAAAAAATTACCCCCGAGTCATGTTTAAATGCCATTAGTTTTTATCGTTGGCTCGTTTGCCATCGAATTGGGTCTAAAACCGATCAAAACATGGTTGGCCATTTTTGGGTGAAAATCAACGTCGACTCACGATCGAGGCCGATGAGTCTTTGTGGTTTTCACTTTGGCTATGATTTAGGTCCCAAAAACCTAAAACCGAGAATTATACTTTCTTTATAGACTATTTCACGCTCGTTCACACCGACCCTTTAAGGAATTCGAAACCTTGCATGCCCGTATTGCCTTGAAAAACTAGAAAAGCGTATTTTCTCGACCTAAACGTCATTTTTTTTTTGTAAAAATCACCCCCGAGTCATGGCCATAGGCAATGAGTTCTATCATTGGCTCGTCTTCCATCAAATCGGGTCTAAAATTGCTCAAAACTTGGTCGATTATTTTTGGGCGAAAATCAACCTCATCTCACGGTCGAGGTCGATAAGTCTCTATGGTTGTCACTTTGGCTATGATGTAGGTCCCAAAAACCTCAAACTAGGAATTATAGTTTCTCTACAGATTGTTTCACGCTCGTTCATATCGGCCCTTCCAGGAACTCGAAAGCTCCCATGCTTGCATTGTCTCGAAAAACTAGAAAAGCATATTTTCTCGACCTAAATGTCATTTTTTTGTAAAAACCACCCCGTGTCATTGCCAAAAGCGATGTGTTTGTATCGTTGGCTCGTTCGCCATTGAATTGGGTCTAAAACCGCTCAAAACTTGGTTGGCCATTTTTGGGCGAAAATCAATGTCGACTCACGATCAAGGCCGATGAGTCTCTATGGTTGTCACTTTGGCTATGATGTAGGTCCCAAAAACCTCAAACAAGGAATTACAGTTTCTCTGCATTGTTTCACGCTCGTTCACATCGACCCTTCTAAGAACTCGAAAGCTCGCATGCCCACATTGTCTCAAAAATTAGAAAAGTGTATTTTCTTGGCCTAAACATTGTTTTTTTGAAAAATCACCCCCGTGTCATGGCTAAAGGCCATGAGTTTGTATCGTTGGCTCGTTCACCGTCAAATTGGGTCTAAAACCGCTCAAAACTTGGTTGGCCATTTTTGGGCGAAAATCAACGTCGACTCACAGTCGAGGCCGATGAATATCCGTGGTTGTCACTTTGGCTATGATGTAGGTCCCAAAAACCTCAAACCGTAAATTACAGTTTCTTTATAGATTGTTTCACGCTTGTTCCACTGGTCCTTCCCGAACTCAAACGCTCGCATCCCGTATTGTCTCAAAAATTAGAAAAGTGTATTTTCTCGACCTAAATATTGTTTTTTTGTAAAAATCACCCCCGTGTCATGGACATAGGCAATGAGTTTTATCATTGGCTCGTTTTCCATCGTACTAGGTCTAAAATTGCTCAAAACTTGGTTGGTCATTTTTGGGCAAAAATCAACCTCATCTCATAATCGAGGTCGATAAGTCTCTATAGTTGTCACTTTGGCTATGCTCGTAGGTCCCAAAACCTCGGGCAAGGAATTACGGTTTCTCTATAGATTGTTTCACACTCGTTCACATCGGCCATTCCAAGAACTCGAAAGCTCGCATGCCCGCATTGTCTCACGGTCGAGGTTGATGAGTGTCCGTCGTTGTCACTTTGGCTATGATGTAGGTCCTAAAAATGTCAAACTAGGAATTACACTTTCTTTATAGATTGTTTCACGCTCGTTCACACCGGTCCTTCAAGGAACTCGAAAGCTCGCATGCCCGTATTGTCTCAAAGATTAGAAAAGTGTATTGTCTTGACCTAAACATTGTTTTTTTGGAAAAATCACCCCCGTGTCATGGATAAAGGCCACGATTTTTTATGGTTGGCTCGTTGCCATCGAATTGGGTCTAAAACTACTTAAAACTTGGTCAGCCATTTTTGGGTGAAAATCAACGTCGACTCACAGTCGAGGCCGATGATTCTCTATGGTTATCACTTTGGCTATGATGTAGTCCCCAAAAACCTCAAACCGGGTATTACGGTTTCTCTATAGATTATTTAACGCTCGTTCACACCGCCCTTCCAAGAACTCGAAAGCTCGCATGTCCGCATTGTCTCGAAAATTAGAAAAGTGTATTTTCTCGACCTAAACGTCGTCTTTTTGTAAAAATCACTCCCGAGTCATGGCCATAGGCAATGGATTTTATCGTTGGCTCGCTTGCCATCGAACTAGGTCTAAAATTGCTCAAAACTTGGTTGGTCATTTTTGGGCAAAAATCAACCTCATCTCACGGTCGAGGTCGATAAGACTCTATGGTTGTCACTTTGGCTATGATGTAGGTCGGAAAAACCTCAAACAAGAAATTACAATTTCTCTACGATTGTTTCACGCTCGTTAACATCGGCCATTCCAAGAACTCGAAAGCTCGCATGCCCGCATTGTCTCAAAAGCTAGAAAAGTATATTTTCTCGACCTAAATATTGTTTTTTTGAAAAAATCACCCCCGTGTCATGGCTAAAGGCCATGAGTTTGTATCGTTGGCTCGGTCGCCATCGAATTAGGTCTAAAACTCGCTCAAAACTTGGTTGGCCATTTTTGGGCGAAAATCAACGTCAACTCACGGTCGAGGCCAATGAGTCTCTATGGTTGTCACTTTGGCTATGCTCGTAGGTCCCAAAAACCTCAAACCAGGAATTACGGTTTCTTTATAGATTGTTTAATGCTCGTTCCACCGGCCCTTCCCGAACTCAAAAGCTCGCATGCCCGTATTGTCTCGAAAATTAGAAAAGTGTATTTTCTCGACCTAAATATTGTTTTTTTTACAAAATCACCCCCGTGTCATGGATAAAGGCCATGAGTTTTTATGGTTTGCTCGTTTGCCATCGAATTGGGTCTAAAACCGCTCAAAACTTGGTCGGCCATTTTAGGGCGAAAATCAACATCGGTTCACGGTCGAGGTCGATGAGTGTCCGTCGTTGTCACTTTGGCTATGATGTAGGTCCTAAAAACCTCAAACCAGGTATTACGGTTTCTTTATAGATTGTTTAACGCTCGTTCACACCGACCCTTCCAAGAACTCGAAAGCTCGCATGTCCGCATTGTTTCAAAAATTAGAAAAGTGTATTTTCTCGACCTAAACGTTGTTTTTTTGTAAAAATGACCCCCGTGTCATGGCCATAGGGAATGATTTTTATCATTGGCTCATTTGCCATCGAATTGGGTCTAAAACTACTCAAAACTTGGTCGGCCATTTTTGGCCAAAAATCACCCTCGACTCATGGTCGAGGCCGATAAGTCTCCATGGTTGTCACTTTGGCTATGATGTAGGTCCCAAAAACCTCAAACTAAAAATTACATTTTCTCTATAGATTGTTTCATGCTCATTTCCACCGACCCTTCCAGGAACTCGAAAGTTTGCATGTCCGCATTGTCACGAAAAACTAGAAAAGCGTATTTTCTCAACCTAAACATCGTTTTTTTACAAAAATCACCCATAGGTCATGGCCAAATGCAATGAGTTTTATCGTTGGCTCGTTTGCCATTAAATTGGGTCTAAAACCGCCCAATACTTGGTTGGCCATTTTTGCGTAAAAATCAACCTCGCCTAACAGTCGAGGCCGATGAGTCTCTATAGTTGTCACTTTGGATATGATGTAATTTCCAAAAACGTCAAGCCGGGAATTATAGTTTCTCTATAGATTGTTTCACGCTCGTTCACACCGGCCCTTCTAGGAACTCGAAAGCTCGCATGCCCACATTGTCTCAAAAAACTAGAAAAGTGTATTTTCTCGACTTAAACGTTGTTTTTTTGCAAAAATCACCCCCAAGTCATTGCCAAATATAATGAGTTTTAATCTTTGGCTCGTTTTCTTTCGAACTAGGTCTAAAATGGCTCAAAACTTGGTCGGCCATTTTTGGGCGAAAATCAACCTCGGCTCACGATCGAAGCCGATGAATCTCCGTGGTTGTAACTTTGGCTATGATGTAGGTCCCAAAAACCTAGAACCAAGAATTACGGTTTCTCTATAGATTGTTTCATGATCATTCGCACCAGCCTTTCCAAGAACTCGAAAACTCGTATGCCCGCATTATCTCGAAAAACTAGAAAAGTGTATTTTCTCGGCCTAAACGTCATTTCTTGCAAAAATCGCCCCTAGGTCATGGCCAAAGGCCATGAGTTTTTATCGTTGGCTCGTTTTCCATCAAAATGGGTCTAAAACTACTCAAAACTTGGTTGGCTATTTTTGGGCGAAAATCAACCTCGACTTACAATCGAGCTAATGACTCTTTATGGTTGTCACGTTGTCTATGATGTAGGTCCCAAAAACATCAAACCAAGAATCACAGCTTCTATATAGATTGTTTCATGCTTGTTCACACCGACCCTTTAGGAACTCAAAAGCTCGAATGCCCGCATTGTCTAAAAAAACTAGAAAAGTGTATTTTCTCGACCTAAACATCGTTTTGTTGCAAAATTCACCCCTGATGTCATGGCCAAAGGCTTTGAGTTTTATCGTTGGCTCGTTTCCCATCGAACTGGGACTAAAACTGCTCAAAACTTGGTCGGTCATTTTTGGGCGAAAATCAACCTCGGCTCACGAGTCGAGGCCAATGAATCTCTATGGTTGTCACTTTGTCTATGATGTAGGTCCCAAAAATGTCAAATCAAGAATCATATTTTCTCTATAGATTGTTTAACGCTCGTTCACACCGGCCCTTTCGGGAACTCGAATGCTCGAATGCCCGCATTGTCTCGAAAAACTAGAAAAGCATATTTTTTCGACCTAAACGTCATTTTTTTGCAAAAATCACCCCTAGGTCATGGCCGGAGGCAATGACTTATATCGTTTGCTCGTTTTCCATTGAACCGGGTCTAAAACTCGCTAAAAACTTGCAAGTACATTTTTGGGCGAAAATCAACCTTAGCTCACGGTCGAGCCCGATGAGTCTCCGTGGTTGTCACTTTGGCTATGATGTAGGTCTCGAAAACCTCAAACTAGGAATTACGGTTTCTCTATAGATTGTTTCACGCTTGTTCACACCCATCCTTCCAGGAACTCGAAAGCTCGCATGCCCGCATCGTCTCAAAAAACTAGAAAAGCGTATTTTCTCGGCCTAAACGTCGTTTTTTTGCAAAAATCACCCCCGGGTCATGGAAAAAGGCAATGAGTTTTATCGTTAGCTCATTTTCTATTGAACCGGGTCTAAAAATGCTCAAAACTTGGTCGAGTCATTTTTTAGCGAAAATCAACCTCGGCTCACGAGTCGAGACCGATGAGTCTCTATGGTTGTCACTTTGGCTATGATGTAGGTCCCAAAAACGTTAAACCGGGCATTATAGTTTTGGTATAGAATGTTTCATGCTCGTTCACACCGGCCCTTCCAGGAACTCGAAAGCTCGCATGCCCGCATTGTCTCGAAAAACTAGAAAAATGTATTTTCTCGGTTTAAACATCGCTTTTTTACAAAAATCACCCAAGGTCCTAGACAAAGGCAATGAGTTTTACCATTGGCTCGTTTGCCATGGAACTCGGGTCTAAAACTACTCAAAACTTGGACGGCTTTTTTGGGCAAAAATCAACCTCATCTCATGGTCGAGCCCAATGAGTCTCCGTGGTTGTCACTTTAGCTATGATGTAGGTCCCAAAAACCTCAAACCGAGAATTACGGTTTCTCTATAGATTTTTTCATGTTCGTTCACACTCGCCCTTCCGAGAACTCGAAAGCTTGCACACCCGCATTGTCTCAAAAAACTAGAAAAACGTATTTTCTCGGCTTTAATGTCATTTTTTTTGCAAAACTCACCCGCATGTCATGGCCAATGGCAATGAGTTTTATCTTTGGCTCATTTACCATCAATTTGGGTCTAAAACTACTTAAAACTTGGTCGGCCATTTTTGAGCGAAAATCAACCTCGGCTCACGGTCGAGGCCGATGCGTCTCTCGTGGTTGTCACTTTGGCTATGATGTAGGTCCCAAAAACCTCAAACCGGGAATTATAGTTTTTCTATAGATTGTTTCATGCTCGTTCACACTAGCCCTTCTAAGAACTCGAAAGCTCACATGCCCGCATTATCTCAAAAAACTAGAAAAACGTATTTTTTTGGCCTAAACATCGTTTTTTGCAAAAATCACCCCTAGGTCATGGACAAAGGCAATGAGTTTTATCGTTGGCTCGTTTGCCGTGGAACTAGGTCTAAAGTCGCTCAAAACTTGGACGGCCTTTGTTGGACGAAAATCAACCTCGGCTCACGGCCTAGCCTCCATGAGTCTCTGTGGTTGTGACTTTGGCTATGATGTAAGTCCCAAAAATCTCAAACCAGGAATTACGGTTTCTCTATAGATTGTTTCACGCTTGTTCACACCCGCCATTCCGAGAACTCGAAGCTCACACGCCCGTATTGTCTCGAAAAACTAGAAAAGCATATTTTCTCGACCTAAATGTTGTTTTTTTGCAAAAATCAACCACACGTCATTGAGGAAGGCAATGAGTTTTATTGTTGGCTCGTTTGCCATCGAACTAGGTCTAAAACTCGCTTAAAACTTGGTCGACCATTTTTGGGCGAAAATCAACCTCGGCTCGCTATCGAGGTTAATGAGTGTCCGTCGTTGTCACTTTGGCTATGATGTAGGTCCCAAAAACATCAAACTAGGAATTACGGTTTCTCTATAGATTGTTTCACGCTCGTTCACATCGGCCCTTCGAAGAACTCGAAAGCTCACGTGCTCGCATTGTCTCGAAAAATTAGAAAAGCATATTTTTTCAGCCTAAACGTCATTTTTTTGCAAAAATCACCCCTAGGTCATGGACAAAGGCAAGGTGTTTTATCGTTGGCTCATTTGCCATCGAACTCGTGTCTAAAACTCGCTGAAAACTTGGTCGGCCATTTTTGGGCGAAAATCAACCTCAGCTCACAATCGAGGCCGATAAGTCTCTGTGGTTGTCACTTTAGCTATGATGTAGGTCCGGAAAACCTTAAACCAAGCATTATAGTTTTGGTATAGATTTTTTCATGCTCATTCACACCAGCCCTTCCGAGAACTCGAAATCTCGCATGCCACATATTGTCTCGAAAAACTAGAAAAACGTATTTTCTCGACCTAAACGTCGTTTTTTTACAAAAATCACCCCCGTGTCCCGGACAAATGCAATGAGCTTTACCATTAGCTCGTTTGCCATGGAACTAGATCTAAAACTACTCAAAACTTGGATGGCTTTTGTTGGCAAAAATCAACCTCATCTCATGGTCGAGCCTAATGAGTCTCCGTGGTTGTCACTTTGGCTATGATGAAGGTCCCAAAAACCTCAAACAAGGAATTACGGTTTCTCTATAGATTGTTTCATGCTCGTTCACACCCGCCCTTCCAGGAACTCGAAAGCTCGCACGCCTGCATTTTCCGAAAAAAACTAGAAAAGTATATTTTCTCGACCTAGATGTGATTTTTTCACAAAAATCACTCGCCGGATCATGGCCAAAGGCGATGAGTTTTTGTTGTTGGCTCGTTTGCCATCGAACCGGGTTTAAAACTCCTCAAAACTTGGTAGGTAATTTTTGGATGAAAATCAACCTCGGCTCACAATCGAGGCCGATGAGTCTCTATGGTTTCCACTTTCTCTATGATGTAGGTCTCAAAAACCTTATACCAGGAATTATAGTTTCTCTATAGATTGTTTCACGCTCGTTCACACCGGCTCTTCCAAGAACTCGAAAGCTAACATGCCCGCATTGTCTCGAAAAACTAGAAAACCGTATTTTATTGGACTAAACATCGTTTTTTTTTAAATAACCCCGTGTCATGGCCAAATGTAGTGAGTTTTATCATTGGCTCATTTGCCATCGAACGGGGTTTAAAACTGCTCGAAAACTTGATCCGCCATTTTTTGGCAAAAATCAACCTCGGCTCACGGTCGAGGCCGATGAGTCTCCGTGGTTGTCACATTGGCAATGATGTAGGTCCCAAAAACCTCAAACCAGGAATTAAAGTTTTTGTATAGATTGATTCATGCTCGTTCACACCGACCCTTCCAAGAACTCGAAAGCTCACATGATCGCATTGTCTCGAAAAACTAGAAAAGCGTATTTTTTGGCCTAAACATCGTTTTTTTTGCAAATATCACCCCCGTGTCATGGCCAAAGGCAATGAGTTTTATCGTTGGCTCATTTGCCATCAAATTGGGTCTCATACTCGCTCAAAACTTGATCGGCCATTTTTGGGCGAAAATCAACCTCGACTCATAGTCGAGCCCGATGAGTCTTTGTGGTTGTAACTTTGGCTATGATGTAGTTCCCAAAAACCTCAAGCCAAAAATTACACTTTCTCTATAGATTGTTTCACGCTCATTCACACTCGCCTTTCCGAGAACTCGAAAGCTCGCATGCCCGTATTGTCTCGAAAAATTAGGAAAGCGCATTTTTTCGGCCTAAACATCATTTTTTTGCAAAAAACACCCACGAGTCATGCATAAAGGCAATGAGTTTTATGGTTGGCTTGTTTGCCATCAAATTGGGTCTAAAACTACTTAAAACTTGGACGGCCTTTGTTGGGCGAAAATCAACCTTAGCTCACGGTCAAGCTCGATAAGTCTCCGTGGTTGTAACTTTGGCTATGATGTAGGTCCCAAAAACCTCAAACCAAGAATTACACTTTCTCTATAGATTATTTCACGCTCGTTCACACCCACCCTTCGAGGAACTCGAAAGCTCGCATGCCCGTATTGTCTCGAAAAACTAAAAAAACGTATTTTCTCGGCCTAAACGTCATTTTTTTGTAAAAATCACTCCCGAGTCATGGCCAAAGCCAATGAATTTTATCATTGGCTCGTTTGCCATCAAACCGGGTACAAACCGCTCAAAACTTGATCGACCATTTTTGGGCGAAATTAACCTCAGCTTACTGGTCGAGCCCGATGAGTCTCCGTGGTTGTCAATTTGGCTATGATGTAGGTCCCAAAAATCTTAAACCATGCATTACGGTTTCTCTATAGATTGTTTCATGCTCGTTTACACCGACCCTTCCGGGAACTCAAAAGCTCGCATGCTCGTATTGTTTAGAAAAACTAGAAAAGTGTATTTTCTCGACCTAAATGTGTTCTTTTGCAAAAATCACCACCAAATCATGGCCAAAGGCGATGAGTTTTTATCGTTGGCTCGTTTGCCATCGAACCGGGTCTAAAACTGATAAAAACTTGGAAGGCCATTTTTGGACGAAAATCAACCTCGACTCACAATCAAGGCCGATGAGTCTCCGTGGTTGTCACTTTGGCTATGATGTAGGTCCCAAAAACCTCAAACTAGAAATTATAGTTTCTCTATAGATTGTTTCACGCTCATTCACATCGGCCCTTCCAAGAACTTGAAAGCTCACATGCCCGCATTGTCTCGAAAAACTAGAAAAGCATTTTTTTTTTTGCCTAAACATCGTTTTTTTTAAACAAATCACCCCTAGGTCATGGCCAAAGGCGAGTGAGTTTCATCGTTGGCTCGTTTACCATTTAACAAGGTCTAAAACTCGCTTAAAACTTGGTCGATCATTTTGGGCAAAAATCAACCTCAACTCCCAATCGAGGCCAATGAGTCTCCGTGGTTTTCGGCTTGGCTATGATGTAGGTCCCAAAAACCTCAAACCGAGAATTACAGCTTTTCTATATATTGTTTCATGCTCATTCACATCGGACCTTCCAAGAACTCGAAAGCTCGCATGACCGCATTGTCTCGAAAAACTAGAAAATCGTATTTTTCAGCCTAAACGTCGTTTTTTTCCAAAAATCACCCATAGGTCATGGCCAAAGGCAATGAGTTTTATCATTCGCTCATTTGCCATCGAACCGGGTCTAAAACTACTTAAAACTTGGAAGGCCATTTTTGGGCGAAAATCAACCTCGACTCACTGGTCGAGCCCGATGAATCTCTCGTGGTTGTCCCTTTGGCTATGATGTAGGTCCCAAAAACCTCAAACCAGGAATTACACTTTCTCTATAGATTGTTTCATGCTCGTTCCCACCTGTCCTTCCAGGAACTCGAAAGCTCGCATGCCCACATTGTCTCGAAAAACTAGAAAAGCATATTTCTCGACCTACATGTCGTTTTTTTGCAAAAATCACCCTCGAGTCATGGCCAAAGCCAATAAGTTTTATCATTGGCTCATTTGCCATCGAACCGGGTCTAAAACTACTAAAAACATGGTCGACCATTTTTGGGCGAAAATCAACCTCGACTCGCAGTCGAGGCCGATAAGTCTCGATGGTTGTAACTTTGGCTATGATGAAGGTCCTAAAAACCTCAAACCAGAATTTACACTTTCTCTATAGAATGTTTCACGCTCGTTCACACCCACCTTTCTAGGAAATCAAAAGCTCGCATGCCCGTATTGTCTCGAAAAACTAGAAAAGCGTATTTTTTCGACCTAAACGTTAGTTTTTTGCAAAAATCACCCATAGGTCATGGCCAAAGGCAATGAGTTTTATCAATCAATTGTTTGCCATGGAATTGGGTCTAAAACTACTCAAAACATGGACGACCTTTGTTGGGTGAAAATCAACCTCAACTCACGGTCGAGGCCGATGAGTCTCTCGTGGTTGTAACTTTGGCTATGATGTAGGTCCCGAAAACCTCAAACCGAAATTACACTTTCTCCATAGATTGTTTTACGCTCGTTCACACCCGCCCATCCAGGAACTCAAAAGCTCCCATGCCCGTATTGTCTCGAAAAACTAGAAAAGCGTATTTTTTCGGCATAAACATCATTTTTTTGCAAAAATCACCCACAGTGTCATGGCAAAAGCCAATGAGTTTTATTGTTGGCTCGTTTGCCATCGAACTAGGTTTAAAACTCGCTCAAAACTTGGAAGGCCATTTTTGGGCGAAAATCAACCTCAACTCACGGTCGAGCCCGATGAGTCTCTATGGTTGTCACTTTGGCTATGATGTAGGTCCCAAAAACCTCAAACCGGGAATTACACTTTCTCTATAGATTGTTTCACGCTCGTTCACACCGGTCCTTCTAGGAACTCGAAAGCTCGTATGCTCGTATTGTCTCGAAAAACTAGAAAAGCGTATTTTTCGGCCTAAACGTCATTTTTTTGCAAAATTCACCCCTAGGTCATGGCCAAAGCCAATGAGTTTTATCATTGGCTCATTTGCCATCGAACCGGGTCTAAAACTCGCTCAAAACATGGTCGGCCATTTTTGGGCAAAAATCAACCCTAGCTCACGGTCGAGGCCGATGAGTCTCCGTGGTTGTCACTTTGGCTATGATGTAGGTCCCAAAAACCTCAAACCAAGAATTATATTTTTTCTATAGATTGTTTCATGCTCGTTCACACCGACCCTTCCGAGAACTCGAAAGCTCGAATGCCCGCATTGTCTCAAAAAACTAGAAGAGTGTATTTTCTCGACCTAAAGGTCGTTTTTTTAGAAAAATCACCTTAGGTCATGGCCATAGGCAATGAGTTTTTATCGTTGGCTCATTCTTCATCGATTTGGGTCCAAAACTCGCTCAAAACTTGGTCTCGCCATTTTTGGGCAAAAATCAACCGCAACTCGCAGTCGAGGTCGATGAGTGTCTATGGTTGTCACTTTGGCTATGATGTAGGTCTCGAAACCTCAAACTAGGAATTATAGTTTCTCTATAGATTGTTTCATGCTCGTTCACACCGACCCTTCCAAGAACTCGAAAGCTTGCATGCCCGCATTGTCTCGAAAAACAAGAAAAGCGTATTTTTTCGACCTAAACATCGGGTTTTTCCAAAAATCACCCCCGTGTCATGGACAAAGGCAAAGAGTTTTATCATTGGCTCATTTGCCATCGAATTGGGTCTAAAACTCGCTCAAAACTTCGATGGCCTTAATTGGGCGAAATCAACCTCACCTCACTGGTCGAGCTCGACGAGTCTCTCGTGGTTGTAACTTTAGCTATGAAGCGAGTCCAAAAAACCTTAAACTAGGAATTAAACTTTCTCTATAGATTGTTTCACGCTCGTTCACACCCGCCCTTCCGAGAACTCGAAAGCTCGCATGCCCGCATTGTTTGGAAAAACTAGAAAAGTGTATTTTCTCGACCTAAATGTGTTTTTTTGAAAAAATCACCGCCGGATCATTGCCAAAGGTGTGAGTTTTTGTCGTTGGCTCATTTCCATCGAACTAGGTCTAAAACTCGCTCAAAACATGGAACGCCATTTTTGGACGAAAATCAACCTCGACTCACGGTCGAGGCCGATGAGTCTCTATGGTTGTCACTTTGGCTATGATGTAGGTTCTAAAAAACATAAACCAAGAATTATAGTTTCTCTATAGATTGTTTCACGCTCGTTCACACCGGCCCTTCCACAAACTCGAAAGCTCGCATACTCGCATTGTCTCAAAAAACTAGAAAAGCATTTTTTTGGCCTAAACATCGTTTTTTTTTAAAAATACCCCTGTGTCATGGCCAAAGGTAGTGAGTTTTATCGTTGGCTAGTTTTTCATCGAACTCGGGTCTAAAACTATTTAAAACTTGGTCGGCCATTTTTGGGCGAAAATCAACCTCGACTCACAGCCGAGGCCGATGAGTCTCTATGGTCGTAGCTTTGGCTATAATGTAGATCCCAAAAACCTTAAACCAAGAATTACAGCTTCGTATAGATTCTTTCACGCTCGTTCACATCGACCCTTCCAAGAACTCGAAAGCTTGTATGACCGCATTATCTCGAAAAACTAAAAAAGTGTATTTTTTCGGCTTAAATGTCATTTTTTTACGAATATCACCCCCGTGTCATGGCCAAAGGCAATGAGTTTTATCGTTGGCTCGTTTTCCATCAAACCGGGTCTCAAACTACTCAAAACTTGGAAGGCCATTTTTGGGCGAAAATCAACCTCGACTCACGATTGAGCCCGATGACTCTCTATGGTTGTCACTTTGGCTATGATGTAGGTCCCAAAAACCTCAAAACCAGGAATTAAACTTTCTATATAGATTTTTTTACTCTCGTTCACACCCGCCCTTCTAGGAACTCAAAAGCTCACACGCCCGCATTGTCTCGAAAAACAAGAAAAGCATATTTTTTCAGCCTAAACGTCGTTTCTTTGCAAATAGCACCCCCGAGTCATGGCCAAAGGCAATGAGTTTTATCGTTGGCTCGTTTGCCATCGAACTAGGTCTCAAACTCGCTTAAAACTTCGAAGTCCATTTTTAGGCGAAAATCAACCTCGACTCACTGGTCGAGCCCGATGAGTCTCCGTGGTTGTCATTTTGGCTATGATGTAGGTCCCAAAAACCTCAAACCAGGAATTAAACTTCCTCTATACATTTATTTACTCTCATTCACACTCGCCGTTCTAGGAACTCGAAAGCTCACATGCCCGCATTGTCTCGAAAAAGCGATAAAAACATATTTTCTTGTCCTAAACGTCGTTTTTTTACAAAAATACCCCCGTGTCATGGCCATAGATAGTGAGTTTCTATTATTGGCTCATTTTTAATTGATTTGGGTCCAAAAATGCTCATTTTTGGGCGAAAATCAACCGCAATTCACCGTCGAGGTCGATGAGTCTCTATGGTTGTCACTTTGGCTATGATGTAGGTCCTAAGAACCTCAAACCAGGAATTATAATTTCCCTATAGATTGTTTCATGCTCGTTCACATCGACCCTTCACGTAACTCGAAAGCTCGCTTGCCCGTATTGTCTCAAAAAACTAGAAAAGCGTATTTTTTCGGCCTAAACATCGTTTTTTTTACAAAAATCACCCATAGGTCATGGCCAAAGGCAATGAGTTTTATCGTTGGCTAGTTTGCCATTGAATTGGGTCAAAACTACTCAAAACATGGACGATCTTTGTTGGGCGAAAATCAACCTCGACTCACGATCGAGCTCGATGAGTCTCTATGTTGTAACTTTGGCTATGATGTAGGTCCCAAAAACCTCAAACCAGTAAATTACACTTTCTTTATAGATTCTTTTACGCTTGTTCACACCCGCCCTTCCGAGAACACGAAAGCTCGCATGCCCGTATTATCTCGAAAAACTAGAAAAGCGTATTTTTTTGGCCTAAACGTCGTTTTTTTGCAAAAATCACCCACGAGTCATGGCCAAAGGCAATGAGTTTTATCGTTAGCTCGTTTCCCATCGAACCGGGTCTAAAACCGCCCAAAACATGGAAGGCATTTGTTGGGCGAAAATCAACCTCGACTCACTGGTCGAGCCCGATGAGTCTCTCGTAGTTGTAACTTTGGTTATGATGTAGGTCCCAAAAACCTCAAACCAAGAATTACACTTTCTCTAAATATTTTTTCACGCTCGTTCACATTTGCCTTTCCAGGAACTCGAAATATCGCATGCCCGTATTGTCTCGAAAAACTAGAAAAACGTATTTTCTCGACCTAAACATCATTTTTTTGCAAAAATCACTCCCGCATCATGGCCAAAGGCAATGAGTTTTATCATTCGCTCGTTTTCCATCGAACTAGGTCTAAAACTCGCTAAAAACTTGGTCGGCCATTTTTGGGTGAAAATCAACCTCGACTCATGGTCGAGCCCGATGAGTCTCTCGTGGTTGTCAATTTGGCTATGATGTAGGTCCCATAAAACTCAAACCAAGAATTACATTTCCTCTATAGATTGTTTCACGCTCGTTCACATAGGCCCTTCTAAGAACTCGAAAGCTCACATGCTCGCATTGTCTCGAAAAGCTAGAAAAACGTATTTTCTCGACTTAAATGTCAGCTTTTTTGCAAAAATAACCCCCGAGTCATAGCCAAAGGCGATGAGTTTTATCGTTGGCTCCTTTCCCATCGAACTAGGTCTAAAACTCGCTCAAAACTTGGACGGCCATTTTTGGGAGAAAATCAACCTCAGCCCACGACGAGCCCGATGAGTCTCTCGTGGTTGTCACTTTGGCTACGATGTAGGTCCCAAAAACCTCAAACTAAGAATTACATTTTCTCTATAGATTTTTTCATGCTCGTTCACACCAGCCTTTCCGAGAACTCGAAAGCTCGCATGCTCGCATTGTCTCGAAAAACTAGAAAACATATTTTCTCGCCTAAACATCGTTTTATCGTTGACTCGTTTGTCATCGAACCGGGTCTAAAACTCGCTCAAAACTTGGAAGGCCATTTTTGGGCGAAAATCAACTTCGACTCATGGTCGAGCCCAATGACTCTCTATGGTTGTCATTTTGGCTACGATATAGGTCCCAAAAACCTCAAACCAGGAATTACATTTTCTCTATAGATTGTTTCATGCTTGTTCACACCGACCTTTGCAGGAACCCGAAAGCTCGCATGCCCGTATTGTCTCGAAAAACTAGAAAAGCATATTTTCTAGGCCTAAACGTCTTTTTTTTTTATAAAAATCACCCCCGTGTCATGGCCAAAGGCAATGAGTTTTATTATTTGCTCGTTTGCCATCGAACCGGGTCTAAAACTCGCTCAAAACTTGGACGACCATTTTTGGGTGAAAATCAACCTCAACTCACGGTCGAGCCCGATAAATCTCTCGTGGTTGTCACTTTGGCTATGATGTAGGTCCAAAAAACCTCAAACTAGGAATTAAATTTTCTCTATATATTTTTTCACGCACGTTCACACCGCCCTTCAGAACTCGAAAGCTCGCATGCCCACATTGCCTCGAAAAACTAGAAAAACATATTTTTTCGGCTCGAATGTCATTTTTTTTGCAAAAGCCACTCCCGTGTCATAGCCAAAGGAAATGAGTTTTATCGTTGGCTCATTTGCCATCGAACCGGGTCTAAAACTCGCTCAAAATATGGACGGTCATTTTTGGGCAAAAATCAACCTCAACTCACGGTCAAGCCCGATAAGTCTCTGTGGTTGTCACTTTGGCTATGATGTAGGCCCCAAAAACCTCAAACCAAGAATTAAATTTTCTCCATAGATTTTTTCAAGCACGTTCACACCGGCCCTTCAGAACTCGGAATCTCGCATGCCCGCATTGCCTCGAAAAACTAGAAAAGCGTATTTTTTCGGCCTAAACGTCGTTTTTTTTACAAAAGCCACCCCCGTGTCATAGCCAAAGGAAATTATTTTTATCGTTGGCTCATTTTCCATCGAACTCGGGTCTAAAACTCGCTCAAAACTTGGATGGTCATTTTTGGGAGAAAATCAACCTCACCCCACTGGCCGAGACCCGACGAGCCTCCGTGGTTGTCACTTTGGCTACGATGCAAGTCCCAATAACCTCAAACTAGGAATTACATTTTCTCTACGATTTTTTCACGCTCGTTCACACCGGCCTTTCTAGAAACTCGAAAGCCGGCATTGTTTCGAAAAACTAAAAAAGTGTATTTGCTCGGCATAAATGTCATTTTTTTACAAAAATAACCCCTGTGTCATGGCCAAAGGAAATTAGTTTTATCGTTGGCTCGTTTGCCATCGAACCGGGTTTAAAACTCGCTCAAAACTTGCAAGGCCATTTTTGGGCGAAAATCAACTTCGACTCACTGGCCGAGCCCAATGACTCTCTATGGTTGTCACTTTGGCTATGATGTAGGTCCCAATAACCTCAAACCAGGAATTACATTTTCTCTATAGATTGTTTCATGCTCGTTCACATCGACCTTTGCACGAACCCGAAAGCTCGCATGCCCGTATTGTCTTGAAAAACTAGAAAAACGTAGTTTCTCGACCTAAACGTCTTTTTTTGTAAAAATCACCCCGAGTTCATGGCCAAAGGCAATGAGTTTTATCATTCGCTCGTTTGCCATCGAACCGGGTCCAAAACTGGCTCAAAACTTGGATGACCATTTTTGGGTGAAAATCAACCTCAACTCACTGGTCGAGCCCGACGAGTCTCCGTGGTTGTCACCTTAGCTATGATGTAGGTCCCAAAAACCTCAAACTAGGAATTAAATTTTCTCTATAGATTTTTTCACGCACGTTCACATCGGCCCTTCAGGAACTCGAAAGCTCGCATGCCCGCATTGCCTCGAAAAACTAGAAAAGCATATTTTTTCAGCTCTAAACGTCGTTTTTTTGCAAAACCCACTACCGGGTCATAGCCAAAGAAAATGATTTTTATCATAGGCTCATTTGCGATCGAACCGTGTCTAAAATGCTCAAAACCCGGACGGCATTTTTGGGCAAAAATCTACCTCAACTCACTGGTCGATCCCGACGAGCCTCTCGTGGTTGTCACTTTAGCCGTGATGTAGGTCCCAAAAACCTCAAACCACGAATTAAATTTTCTTTATAGATTTTTTCATGCACGTTCACACCGTCCCTTCAGGAACTCGAAAGCTCGGATGCCCGCATTGTCTTGAAAAACTATAAAGTGTATTTTTTCGACCTAAACGTCATTTTTTTACAAAAATACCCCCGTGCCATCCCAAAGGCAATGTTTTTTTTATCGTTGGCTCGTTTTCCATCGAACTAGGTCCAAACTCGCTCAAAACTTGGTCGGTCATTTTTGGGAGAAAATCAACCTCGCCTCACGGCCGAGGCCGATGAGTCTCCGTGGTTATCACTTTGGCTATGATGTAGGTCCCAATAACGTCAAACTAGGAATTACGGTTTCTCTATAAATTATTTCACGCTCGTTCATACCGGCCCTTCTAGGAACTCGAAAGCTCGCACGCTTGCATTGTCTCGAAAAACTAAAAAAGCGTATTTTCTCGACGTAAATGTTATTTTTTTGCAAAAATACCCCCGTGTCACGGCCAAAGGCAATGAGTTTTATCGTTGGCTCATTTGCCATCGAATTGGGTCTAAAACTCGCTCAAAACCCGGACGGTCATTTTTGGGCGAAAATCAACCTCAACTCACTGGTCGAGCCCGATAAGTCTCCGTGGTTGCCACTTTGGCTATGATGTAGGCCCCAAAAACCTCAAACTAGGAATTAAATTTTCTCTATAGATTTTTTCAAGCACATTCACACCGCCCTTCGAGAACTCGGAAGCTCGCATGCCCGCATTGCCTCGAAAAACTAGAAAAGCGTATTTTTTCGGCCTAAACGTCATTTTTTTGCAAAAGACACCCCCGTGTCATAGCCAAAGGAAATGATTTTTATCGTTGGCTCATTTGCCATCGAACCGAGTCTAAAACTCGCTCAAAACTTGGACGGCCATTTTTTGGACGAAAATCAACTCGAACTCACGATCGATCCCGATGAGTCTCTCGGTTGTCACTTTAGCTATGATGTAGGTCCCAAAAACCTCAAACCAGGAATTAAATTTTCTCTATAGATTTTTTCACGCACGTTCACACCGGCCCTTCGAGAACTCGAAAGCTTGCATGCCCGCATTGCCTCGAAAAACTAGAAAAGCATATTTTTTCGGCCTAAAGGTCATTTTTTTGCAAAAGCCACCCCCGTGTCATAGCCAAACGGAATGAGTTTCATCGTTGGCTCATTTGCCATCGAACCGGGTCTAAAACTCGCTCAAAACTTGGATGGCCATTTTTGGGAGAAAATCAACCTCAGCCCACGATCGAGCCGGATGAGTCTCTATGGCCGTCACTTTGGCTACGATGTAGGTCCCAAAAACCTCAAACTAGGAATTATATTTTCTCTATAGATTTTTTTACGCTCGTTCACACCGGCCTTTCTAAGAACTCGAAAGCTCACATGCTCGCATTGTCTCGAAAAACTAAAAAAGCGTATTTTCTCGACGTAAATGTTGTTTTTTTGCAAAAATTACCCCTGTGTCATGGCCAAAGGCAATGAGTTTTATCGTTGGCTCATTTGCCATCGAACTCGGGTCTAAAACTACTCAAAACTTGGAAGGCCATTTTTGGGCGAAAATCAACTTCAACTCACTGGCCGAGCCTAATGACTCTCTATGGTTGTCACTTTGGCTACGATGTAGGTCCCAAAAACCTCAAACCAGGAATTATATTTTTTCTATAGATTGTTTCATGCTTGTTCACATCGAACTTAGTAGGAACCCGAAAGCTCGCATGCCCGTATTGTCTTGAAAAACTAGAAAAGCGTATTTTCTCGACCTAAACGTCTTTTTTTGTAAAAATCACCCATAGGTTATGGACAAAGGCAATGAGTTTTATCATTCGCTCGCTTGCCATCGAACTCGGGTCTAAAACTCGCTCAAAACTTCGACGACCATTTTTGGGCGAAAATCAACCTCAACTCATGGTCGAGCCCGATGAGTCTCTCGTGGTTGTCATTTTGGCTATGATGTAGGTCCCAAAAATCTCAAACCAGGAATTAAATTTTCTCTATAGATTTTTTCACGCACATTCACATTGGCCCTTTAGGAACTCGAAAGCTCGCATTCCCGCATTGCCTCCAAAAACTAGAAAAGCATATTTTTTCGGCCTAAACGTCGTTTTTTTGCAAAGGCAACCCCGGGTCATAGCCAATGGAATTGAGTTTTATTGGTGGCTCATTTGCCATCGAACTCGGGTCTAAAACTCGCTCAAAAATTGGACGACCATTTTTGGGAGAAAATCAACCTCAACCCAAGGTCGAACCGGATGAGTCTCTCGTGGTTGTCACTTTGACTATGATGTAGGTCCCAAAAACCTCAAACCAGGAATTAAATTTTCTCTATAGATTTTTTCATGCACATTCACACCGTCCTTTCGAGAACTCGAAAGCTCGCATGCCCACATTGTCTCGAAAAACTATAAAAGTGTATTTTTTTGGCCTAAACGTCATTTTTTTTACAAAAATACACCTCGGTCATCCCAAAGGCAATGTTTTTTTATCGTTGGCTCGTTTGCCATCGAACCGGGTCTAAAGTCGCTCAAAACTTGACTCGCCATTTTTGGGCGAAAATCAACCTCAACTCACGGTCGATCCCGATGAGTCTCTATGGTTGTCACTTTAGCTATGATGTAGGTCCCAAAAACCTCAAACCAAGAATTAAATTTTCTTTATAAATTTTTTCATGCACGTTCACACTAGCCCTTCGAGAAGTCGAAAGCTTGCATGCCCGCATTGCCTCGAAAAACTAGAAAAGCATATTTTTTCGACCTAAAGGTCGTTTTTTTGCAAAAGCAACCCCCGTGTCATAGCCAAACAAAATTAGTTTTATCATTGGCTCATTTGCCATCGAACTCGGGTCTAAAATTGCTTAAAACTTGGAAGGCCATTTTTGGGAGAAAATCAACCTCGACCTCACTGGCCGAGCCGGATGAGTCTACGTGGTTCTCACTTTGGCTACGATACAGTCCCAAAAACCTCAAACCAAGAATTAAATTTTCTCTATAGATTTTTTCACGCACGTTCACACCAGCCCTTCAGAACTCGAAAGCTCACATGCCCGCATTGCCTTGAAAAACTAGAAAAGCATATTTTTTCGGCCTAAAGGTCATTTTTTTGCGAAAGCCACCCCCGTGTCATAGCCAAACAAAATTAGTTTTATCGTTGGCTCCTTTACCATCGAACCGGGTCTAAAACTCGCTCAAAACGTGGACGGTCATTTTTGGGAGAAAATCAACCTCGATCCACGGTTGAGCCGGATGAGTCTCTCGTGGTTGTCACTTTGGCTATGATGTAGGTCCCAAAAACCTCAAACCAGGAATTACATTTTCTCTATAGATTGTTTCATGCTCGTTCACACCGACCTTTGCAGGAACCCGAAAGCTCGCATGCCCGCATTGCCTTGAAAAACTAGAAAAGCATATTTTTTGGCCTAAAGGTCATTTTTTTGCAAAAGCCACCCCCAAGCCATAGCCAAACGGAATGAGTTTTATCGTTGGCTCATTTGCCATCGAACCGAGTCTAAAACTCGCTCAAAACTTGGACGGCCATTTTTGGGAGAAAATCAACCTCAACTCATAGTCGAGCCCGATGAGTCTCTATGGTGTCACTTTGGCTATGATGTAAGTCCCAAAAACCTCAAACCAGGAATTAAATTTTCTCTATAGATTTTTTCATGAACGTTCACACCGTCCCTTCGAGAACTCGAAAACTCGCATGCCCGCATTGTCTCGAAAAACTATAAAGTGTATTTTTTCAGCCTAAACGTCATTTTTTTACAAAAATACCCCTAGGTCATCCCAAAGGCAATTTTTTTTATCGTTGGCTCGTTTGCCATCGAACCGGGTCCAAACTCGCTCAAAACTTGATCGGCCATTTCGGGCGAAAATCAACCTCGCCTCACGATCCAGGCCGATGAGTCTCTCGTGGTTTTCACTTTGGCTACGATGTAGGTCCCAATAACCTTAAACCAGGAATTACAATTTCCCTATAGATTCTTTCACGCTCGTTCACATCGGCCCTTCCAGAACTTGAAAGCTCGTATGCCCGCATTGTCTCAAAAAAACTAGAAAAGTGTATTTTCTTGGCCTAAACGTCGTTTTTTGGCAAAACTCACCCCTGTGTCATGCCCAAAGTCTTTGAGTTTTTATCGTTGGCTCGTTTTCCATCGAGTTAGGTCTAAAACTCGCTCGAAACTTGGCCGGCCATTTTTGGGTAAAAATCAACCTCGGCTCACAGCCGAGGCCGATGATTCTCTCGCGTTGTCATTTTAGCTATGATGTAGGTCCCAAAAATCTCAAACCAAGAATTATAGTTTCTCTATATTTTGTTTCACGCTTGTCCACACCAAACTTTGCAGAACTTGGAAGCTCGCATGCCCGCATTGTCTCGAAAAACTAGAAAAGTGTATTTTCTCGCCTAAACGTCATTTTTTTGCAAAAATCACCCCTAGGTCATGGACAAAGGCTTTGAGTTTTTATCGTTGGCTCGTTTGCCATCGAACCGGGTCTAAAATTGCTCAAAACTTAGTCGGCCATTTTTGGGCGAAAATCAACCTCGCCGCACAGCCGATGTCGATGAGTCTCTCGTGGTTGTCACTTTGGCTACGATGTTGGTCCCAATAACCTTAAACCAGGAATTACAATTTCCCTATAGATTCTTTCACGCTCGTTCACATCGGCCCTTCCAGAACTTGAAAGCTCGTATGCCCGCATTGTCTTAAAAAAACTAGAAAAGTGTATTTTCTCGCCTAAACATCATTTTTTTGGCAAAAATCACCCCTGTGTCATGCCCAAAGTCTTTGAGTTTTTATCGTTGGCTCGTTTGCCATCGAATTAGGTGCAAAACTCGCTCGAAACTTGGCCTCGCCATTTTTGGGCGAAAATCAACCTCGGCTCACGCCGAGGCCAACGAGTCTCTCGTGGTTGTCACTTTAGCTATCATGTAGGTCTTAAAAACCTCTAACCAGGAATTACTCGTTTCTCTATAGATTGTTTCACGCTCATTCACACCAACCCTTCCAGAACTCGAAAGCTCTCATGCCCATATTGTCTCGAAAAACTAGAAAAGTGTATTTTTTCGACCTAAACGTCATTTTTTTTTGTAAAAATACACCCTGGTCATGGCCAAAGGCAATGTGTTTTTATCGTTGACTCGTATGCCATCGAAATGAGTCTAAAACTCGCTCAAAACTTGATCGACCATTTTTGGGCGAAAATCAACCTCGACTCACAGCTGACGCCGACGAGTCTCTCGTGGTCGTCACTTTGGCTATGATGTAGGTCCCAAAAACCTCAAACCAGGAATTATAGTTTCTCTATAGATTGTTTCACGCTCGTTCACATCAGCCCTTCCAGAACTCGAAAGCTCGTATACCCGTATTATCTCGAAAAAATAGAAAAGTGTATTTTTTTGACCAAAATGTTGAAAAATACCCCCAAGTCATGGACAAAGGCAATGAGTTTTTATCATTGGCTCCTTTGCCATCGAACTACGATTAAAACATCTCAAAACTTTGTCGCCCATTTTTGGGCGAAAATCAACCTTAGCTCACAAGCCGAGGTCGACGAGTCTCTGTGGTTGTCACTTTGGCTACGATGCGAGTCCCAATAACCTCAAACCAGGAATTACAGCTTCTCTATAGATTATTTCACGCTTGTTCACACCGGTCGTTCTAGGAACTCGAAAGCTCGCATGCCCGCATTGTCTCGAAATACTAGAAAAGTATATTTTCTCAACTCTAAACGTCATTTTAAAAAAAAAATCACTCCTGTGTCATGCCCAAAGTCTTTGAGTTTTTATCATTGGCTCGTTTACCATCGAGTTGGGTCTAAAACTCGCTTAAAACTTGGTCAACCATTTTTGGGTGAAAATCAACCTTAGCTCACAAATCAACGCCAATGAGTCTCTCGTGGTTGTCACTTTAGCTATGATGTAGGTTCCAAAAATCTCAAACAAAGAATTATAGTTTCTCTATAGATTATTTCATGCTCGTTCACACCGGCCCTTCCAGAACTCGAAAGCTCCCATGCCCGCATTGTCTCGAAAAACTAGAAAAGTATATTTTTTTGGCCTAAACATGATTTTTTTACAAAAATACACCTGTGTCATGGCCAAAGGCAATGTGTTTTTATCGTTGGCTCGGTTTGCCATCGAACCGGGTCTAAAACTACCGAAAACATGGTCGGCCATTTTTGGGCGAAAATCAACCTCGACTCATAGTCGAGGTCGATGATTCTCTATGGTTGTCACTTTAGCTATGATGTAGGTCCCAATAACCTCAAATCAGGAATTACAGCTTCTCTATAGATTATTTCAAGCTCATTCACACCCGCCCTCCCAAGAACTCGAAAGCTCCCATGCCCGCATTGTCTCGAAAAACTAGAAAAGTGTATTTTCTCGACCTAAATGTCGTTTTTTTGCAAAAATCACCCCTGTGTCGTGGCCAAAGTATTTGAGTTTTTATCGTTGACTCGTTTACCATCGAGTTGGGTCTAAAACTCGTTCAAAACTTGGTCGGCCATTTTTGGCCGAAAATCAACCTCAGCCTCACGCCGACGCCGATGAGTCTCTCGTGGTTGTCACTTTAGTTATGATGTAGGTCCAAAAATTCTCAAACATGGAATTATAGTTTCTATATAGATTGTTTCACGCTCGTTCACACCAAACTCTTTCGAGAACTCGAAAGCTCTCATGCCCGCATTGTCTCGAAAAACTAAAAACGTGTATTTTTTCGACCTAAACATCATTTTTTTACAAAAATACCCCTGTGTCATGGCAAAAGGCAATGTGTTTTTATCATTGGCTCGTTTGCCATCGAACCGGGACTAAAACTACTCAAAACTTGGTCGCCATTTTTTGAGCGAAAATCAACCTCGCACTCACCGTCGAGGTCCACGAGTCTCTCGTGGTTGTCACTTTGGCTATGATCTAGGTCCCAATAACCTCAAACTAGGAATTATAGCTTCTCTATAGATTGTTTCATGCTCGTTGTCACCAACCCTTGTAGAACTCGAAAGCTCTCATGCCCGCATTGTCTCGAAAAAGTAGGAAATTATATTTTTTCGACCTAAACGTCATTTATTTGCAAAAATACACCTGTGTCATGGCCAAAGGCTTTGAGTCTTTATCGTTGGCTCGTTTGTGATCGAACCGGGTCTAAAATGGCTCAAAAATTTATGGGCCATTTTTGGGAGAAAATCAACCTCGACTCACAAGCCGTGGCCGACGAGTCTCGGTGGTTGTCTCTTTGGTTATGATGTAGGTCCCAAAAATCTCAAACCAAGAACTATAGTTTCTCTATAGATTGTTTCACACTCGTTCACACCGACCCTTCCAGAACTCGAAAGTCTCATGCCCGCATTGTCTCAAAAAACTAGAAAAGTGTATTTTCTTGGACTAAATGTCATTTCTTTTGCAAAAATCACCCCCAAGAATTGCTAAAGGCAATGAGTTGTTATCGTTAGATCGTTTGCCATCGATTTGGGTCTAAAACTCGCTCATAACTTGGTCGGCCATTTTTGGTCGAAAATCAACCTCGCCTCACAGCCGAGGCCGACGAGTCTCTCGTGGTTGTCACTTTGGCTATGATGTAGGTCCCAAAAACCTCAAACTAGGAATTATAGTTTCTCTATAGATTATTTCACGCTCGTTCACACCGACTCTTCTCGAACTCGAAAGCTCGCATGCCCGCATTGTCTCGAAAAACTAGAAAAGTGTATTTTCTCACTTAAATGTCATTTTTTTTACAAAAATCACCCCTAGGTCATGGCCAAAGGCTTTGAGTTTTTATCGTTGGCTCATTTGCAATTGAACTAGTTCTAAAACTCGCTCAAAACTTAGTCGGCCATTTTTGGGCGAAAATCAACCTCACCACGCGCCGAGGCCGACGAGTCTCTCGTGGTTGTCACTTTCGCTATGATGTAGGTCCCAAAAACCACAAACCGTAAAGTATAGTTTCTCTATAGATTATTTCATGCTCGTTCACATCGGCCCTTCCAGAACTCGAAAGCTCCCATGCCCGCATTGTCTCAAAAAACAAGAAAAGCGTATTTTCTTAGCCTAAATGTCGTTTTTTTACAAAAATACCCCTAGTGTCGTGGGCAAAGGCTTTGAGTTTTTATCGTTGGCTCATTTGCAATTGAACTAGCTCTAAAATTGCTCAAAACTTGGTCGGCCATTTTTGAGCGAAAATCAACCTCGACCTCACGCCGAGGCCGACGAGTCTCTCGTGGTTGTCACTTTTTCTATGACGTAGGTCCCAAAAACCTTAAGTAGGGAATTATAGTTTCTCTATAGATTGTTTTACGCTCGTTCACACAGCACTTTCGAGAACTCGAAAGCTCACATGCCCGTATTGTCTCGAAAAACTAGAAAAGTATATTTTCTCGCCAAAAGGTCAACGTTTTTACAAAAATCACCCTAGGTCATGGCCAAAGGCTTTGAGTTTTTATCGTTGGCTCATTTGCCATCGAACTAGGTCTAAAATGCTCAAAAGTTGGTCGCCCATATTTGGGCGAAAATCAACCTCAACTCACAGCTTATGACGATGAGTCTCTATGGTTCTCACTTTGGCTTTGACGTAGGTCTCAAAAACCTCAAACCTAAAATTAAAGTTTCTCTATAGATTGTTTCACGCTCGTGCACACCGGCCCTTTTAGGAACTCGAAAGCTCTCATGCCCGCATAGTCTCGAAAAACTAGAAAAGTGTATTTTCTCAACCTAAAAATTGGTTTTTTGCAAAAATACCCCAACTCATTGCCACAAATGAGCCAAAGATTATAACTCATCTGCAAGAGGCAATGAGTTATAATCCTTGGCTCGTTTGCCATCGAACCGGGTCTAAAACCGCTCAAAGCTTGGTCGCCCATTTTTGGGAAAAATCAACCTCACCTCACAGCTCATAGTACGATGAGTCTTCGTGGTTGTCACTTTGGCTATGATGTAGGTCCAAAAAACTCAAACTAGGAATTACAGCTTCTTTATAGATTATTTCACGCTTGTTCACACCAACCCTTCCAGAACTCGAAAGCTCGCATGCCCGCATTGTCTCGAAAAACTAGAAAAGTGTATTTTCTCTGCAAAAACGTCATTTTTTTTTACAAAAATCACCCCAAGTCATTGCCAAACGTAATGAGTTTTTATCGTTGGCTCATTTGCCATCGAACTCGGGTCTAAAATTGCTCAAAACTTAGCTCGGTCATTTTTGGGCGAAAATCAACCTCACCTCATAGTCGAGGGCGACGAGTCTCCGTGGTTCTCACTTTGTCTATGATGTAGGTCTCAAAAACCTCAATCCAAGAATTATAGTTTCTCTATATATTGTTTCACGCTCGTTCACATCGGCCCTTCCAAGAACTCGAAAGCTCGCATGCCCATGAGTTTTTATCGTTGGCTCGTTTTCCATCAAAATGGGCCTAAAATTGCTCAAAACTTAAGTAGGCCATTATTGGGCGAAAATCAACCTCGACTCACAGCCGAGGGCGATGAGACTCTATGGCTATCGGCTTGGCTATGATGTAGGTCCCAACAACCTCAAACCAGGAATTATAGTTTCTTTATAGATTGTTTCACGCTCGTTGACACTAGCCCTTCTAGGAACTCGAAAATCGCATTCCTACATTGTCTCGAAAAACTAGAAAAGTATATTTTCTCGACGTAAACGTCATTTTTTTTGCAAAATCACCCCCAAGTCATTGCTAAATGCAATGACTTTTTATCGTTGGCTCGTTTGCCATCTAACTAGGTCTAAAACTACTCAAAACTTGGTTGTCCATTTTTGGGCGAAAATCAACCTCAACTACAAATCAAAGTCGATGAATCTCTATGGTTGTCACTTTGGCTATGATGTAGGCCCCAAAAACCTAGAAACAGGAATTACAATTTCTCTATAGATTGTTTCACGTTCGATCACATCGGCCCTTCTAGGAACTCAAAAGCTCGCATGCCGCATTCTCTCGAAAAATTAGAAAAGTATATTTTCTCGACTTAAACGTCATTTTTTTGCAAAAACCAACCCCAAGTCATCGCCAAACGCAATGCATTTTTATCATTAGCTCGTTTGCCATCTAACTAGGTCTCGAAACTACCGAAAACTTGGTTGGCCATTTTTAGGCGAAAATCAACCTCAACCACAAGTCGAAGTCGATGAATCTCTATAGCTTGTCACTTTGGATATGATGTAGGTCCCAAAAACCTAGAACCGTGAGTAAGAGTTTCTCTATAGATTGTTTCACGCTCATTCACACCGCCCTTCTAAGAACTCGAAAGCTCGCATGCCGCATTGTCTCGAAAAACTAGAAAAGTGTATTTTCTCGTGTAAATGGTGTTTTTTTGCAAAAATCACCCCCAAGTCATTGCCAAATGCAATGAGTTTTTATCTTTGGCTCGCTTGCCATCGAACCGGGTCTAAAACTCGCCGTAACTTAGTCGGCAATTTTTAGGCCAAAATCAACCTCAACTCACAAGCCGAAGTCGATGAATCTCTATGGTTGTCACTTTAGCTATGATGTAGGTCCCAAAAACCTAGAAACAGGAATTACAGCTTCTCTATAAATGTTTTCACACTCGTTCACATCGGCCCTTCCAGAACTCGAAAGCTCGCATGCCGCATTGTCTTGAAAAACTAGAAAAGTGTATTTTCACTGCTTAAACGTCATTTTTTTTGCAAAAATACCCCCAAGTCATTGCCAAACGCAATGGGTTTTTATCATTAGCTCATTTGCCATCGAACTCGGGTCTAAAACTCGGTTAAAACTTAGTAGGCCATTTTTGGGTGAAAATCAACCTCGCCTCATTGTCGCAACCGATGAATCTTTGTGGTCGTCACTTTGGCTATGATGTAGGTCCAAAAAACCTAGAACTAGGAATTACAGTTTCTCTATAGATTGTTTCACGCTCGTTCACACCGCCCTTCCAGAACACGAAAACTCACATGCCCGCATTGTCTCGAAAAACTAGAAAAGTGTATTTTCTCGACCTAAACGTCATTTTTTACAAAAATCACCCCTAGGTTATGGCCAAAGGCCATGAGTTTTTATTGTTGGCTCGTTTTCCATCAAAATGGGTCTAAAATGCTTAAAACTTGGTTGGCCATTTTTGGGCGAAAATCAACCTCACCTCACAAGTCAAGTGGCGATGAGATTATGTGGTTGCCACTTTGGCTATGATGTAGGTCCCAAAAACCTCAAACCAGAATTACAGTTTCTCTATAGATTGTTTCACGCTCGTTCACACCGACCTTTATAGGAACTCAAAAGCTCGCATGCCGCGTTGTCTCGAAAAACTAGAAAAGTATATTTTCTGGATTAAACGTCGTTTTTTTTAAAAATCACCCCCAAGTCATGGCCAAACGCAATGAGTTTTTATCATTGGCTCGTTTGCCATCGAACTAGGTCTAAAACTCGCTCAAAGCTTGGCCACCATTTTTGGGCAAAAATCAACCTTAGCTCACAAGCCGAGGCCGATGAGTCTCTCGTAGTTATCACTTTGGCTATGATGTAGGACCCAAGAACCTCAAATCGAGAATTACAGCTTCTCTATAGATTGTTTCACGCTCATTCACACCTCGCCCTTACAGAACTCGAAAGCTCGCATGTCGCATTGTCTCAAAAAACTAGAAAAGTGTATTTTCTCGACGTAAATGTTGTTTTTTGGCAAAAATCACCCCCAAGTCATTGCCAAATGCAATGAGTTTTTATCGTTGGCTCGCTTGCCATCGAACCGGGTCTAAAACTCGCTCAAAACTTAGTCGGCCATTTTTGGGCCAAAATCAACCTCAACTCACAACCGAAGTCGATGAATGTCCGTGGTTGTCACTTTGGCTATGATGTAGGTCCCAAAAACCTAGAAACAAGAATTACAGCTTCTCTATAGATTGTTTCACGCTCGTTCACATCGCCCTTCCAGAACTCGAAAGCTCGCATGCCGCATTGTCTTGAAAAACTAGAAAAGTGTATTTTCACCGCTTAAACGTCATTTTTTTGCAAAAATCAACCCCAAGTCATTGCCAAACGTAATGGGTTTTTATCATTAGCTCATTTGCCATCGAACTGGGTCTAAAACTAGTCAAAACTTAGTAGGCCATTTTTGGGTGAAAATCAACCTCGACTCATTATCGCAAGTCGATGAATCTTTGTGGTCGTCACTTTGGCTAAGATGTAGGTCCAAAAACCTAGAACTAGGAATTATAGTTTCTCTATAGATTGTTTCACGCTCGTTCACACCGCCCTTCCAGAACACGAAAACTCACATGCCCGCATTATCTCGAAAAACTAAAAAGGTGTATTTTCTCGACCTAAACGTCATTTTTTTACAAAAATCACCCCTAGGTTATGGCCAAAGGCCATGAGTTTTTATTGTTGGCTCGTTTTCCATCAAAATGGGTCTAAAATGCTCAAAACTTGGTTGGTCATTTTTGGGCGAAAATCAACCTCACCTCACAGTCAAGTGGCGATGAGATTCCGTGGTTGCCACTTTGGCTATGATGTAGGTCCCAAAAACCTCAAATCGAGAATTACAGTTCTTTATAGATTGTTTCACGCTCATTCACACCGACCCTTATAGGAACTCGAGAGCTCGCATGTCGAATTGTCTCGAAAAACTAGAAAAGTGTATTTTCTCGACTTAAATGTCGTTTGTTTTTCAAAAATCACCCCCAAGTCATTGCGAAATGCAATGAGTTTTTATCGTTGGCTCGTTTTCCATCGAACTAGGTCTAAAACTCGCTCAAAACTTAGTCGACCATGTTTAGGCGAAAATCAACCTCACCACAAATCGAAGTCGATTATTCTCTGTGGTTGTCACTTTGGCTATGATGTAGGTCCCAAAAACCTAGAACCGTGCATTACGAGTTTCATTATAGATTGTTTCACGCTCAATCACACCGCCCTTATAGGAACTTGAAAGCTCGCATGTCGCATTGTCTCGAAAAACTAGAAAAGTGTATTTTCTCGCGTAAATGTTGTTTTTTGGACAAAATCACCCCCAAGTCATTGCCAAATGCAATGAGTTTTCATCGTTGGCTCGCTTGACATCGAGTTGGGTCTAAAACTCGCTCAAAACTTAGTCGGCCATTTTTGGGCCAAAATCAACCTCAACTCACAGATCGAAGTCGATGAATCTCTCGTGGTTGTCACTTAGGCTATGATGTAGGTCCCAAAAACCTAGAAACTAGGAATTACATTTTCTCTATAGATTGTTTCACGCTCGTTCACATCGACCCTTCCAAGAACTCGAAAGCTCGCATGCCGCATTGTCTTGAAAAACTAGAAAAGTGTATTTTCATGGCTTAAACGTCATTTTTTTGCAAAAATGACCCCCAAGTCATTGCCAAACGCAATGGGTTTTTATCATTAGCTCATTTGCCATCGAACCGGGTCTAAAACTCGGTCAAAACTTAGTAGGCCATTTTTGGGTGAAAATCAACCTCACCTCATTGTCGCAGTCGATGAATCTTCGTGGTCGTCACTTTGGCTATGATGTAGGTCCAAAAAACCTAGAACTAGGAATTACAGCTTCTCTATAGATTATTTCACGCTCGTTCACACCGCCCTTCCAGAACACGAAAACTCACATGCCCGCATTGTCTCGAAAAACTAGAAAAGTGCATTTTCTCGACTTAAACGTCATTTCTTTACAAAAATCACCCCTAAGTTATGGCCAAAGGCCATGAGTTTTTATTGTTGGCTCGTTTTCCATCAAAATGGGTCTAAAATGC
>CAWUPB010000711.1:0-12298 GCA_963924115.1 Dovyalis caffra | reverse complement strand
ATGCTTCGATGCTATTGTATAATGATATGGTTAGAAAGCCATGGCGAGTAAAAAAAAAAGACATTTTGTAAAAGCTTAGAGAATTTGGTAATGAATTTAGATGCCCATCAATATGTCAAATCTAAATCCTATAAAATTGCTCACTAAACTCGGGAGGTCGGAGATCCATTTGAATGATATGTCTTCCTATGTTTATATGTTTTTAACTTGAAAGATTTATTTAAGACAAAAATTTTGATTGAGTTGGTCTCGGTTTAGCGAGAGGTGGTTTGGATTTTTGTATTTTAAATTTACAAATTGATATGGTCTTAATTGGAACTACAAATAAATTAAAATTGGTATCTATGATTTTATTATACAATTTATTGGTTAAAAATTTTGTTATTTGCAAGTTAGAGGTATTTGAGAGGGGGTGTTTTCAACTCGTTGCCACCAATAACATTTTCATTTATTTATTGAACTTCTTTTCACTCGTAGTGATTTCATAAACTTTTTACTCGTAGTTATTTAAAATGAAAAATACAAAATTTTCACTACTATGATTCCACTACTATATTAACTTAAAAGTGTTGTTTTTATAGATAAAGAATTTCCATTGACCCATAGAATATATAGAAAATACGAAACTTAAAAAAATATTCATCATATTCAAGTGACTCAAGGTGAAAATAAAATATTTTGGGCTTTGGAAGGTTAATATATGTTAACTACTAATACGTGCTATATATATCTATATATATATATAAACATGAAACCATGCATATTAAATTTTTTAAAAAAAAAACTCGCAAGAAGGGCAGGCAAATACCAATTTTTATTTATTTTATTTTTTTTCATAAATAAAACCATACAACTGATAATTAGTGGTTAGACAATTAAAAATTAATTTTGATAATTAGTAGTTAGTAGTTAGCGAGTTAAGAGAAAAAAATTGTATTATTACAATGGACTGAATTACTACTTATATATTCTTATAATAAAGTATTTTCAAATTTAAATATTTAAAATGATTTGAACTCATGATTTTTTTTTTTTTTGCTGAAAGACTTAGGTAATCCAATTACAAAAAAAGAAAACTAAAGAAGGTGGGTTAAATAGTAAAATGTTGTTTCTACATTGTTCAAATGCCTAAATTGACTATTCATCAAGTGTTCATTGGTGGCATTTTTTGTTATTTTTGCCAATGGTTTTTCTATTATTTTTTAATGTTTTCTAGACAGTATTATGCAAATTTAACATCTTTTAGTACCTCATGTTTTCTTAGAACATTTATGATTCCTTGTATTTTCAAAACATATTTGTGGTTTTTGGATGGAAAACAAAGAGAGAGAATGGAGGAAAGAGAAACGATCGATTAGGCTAGATTTTGATCTTTTTTTTTTTTTTTTTTCCAGATCTAGATTGTTTGTATTTGTAATGAGAGTGCATTTGTGATCTTTTCAAGTCATAAAATGGTTAAATAAAGTAGATTGGAGTTCAAAACAAATTTATTTTCTGATTTTTAATGTGCATTGAGATGGTTTTAAACGAGTTTATTGACCTTATTTCTATTGTGTTTGAGGTGTTTTGAAGCAAAAATGATACCGAAAATGAGTTTGGGGTCTCTGAAAACGTAACCTTGATTTTCAAAGAGGATTTCGACGAATTTCAATTCAACGGAAGTTGTAAGTTTTGTTTTTGTTTTTGTTTTTTAGCGCCACCTAGGCTTGCCTCTCAGGGTCGAGGTGGCTCATCTTGAGCTTATCTGCTCCTGAAGCCTAAGCGCACAGGCTTGCTTCTTTAGGCTCGTGGGCAGGGTTTTTTTTTTTTTTTTTTTTTTTTAGCAATTTAGGTTTATTGTTATTATTATTGTTGAATTGGGTGAAAAAATTATGAAAAAACAATCGTCTTTTTACACATACTAATAATTAGGAAGCATATACAATGTTTTTTTTTTCGAACTATATATATTATTTTCACTATTTAAAACTTATCTCTTCAATTTGCATTATGAAAATTCTCATCAAATTATTTTTTTTAGTTTTTATTTTTTTATTTAATTTTTTGTTAATAAATATGATTTATTTTTCTCTATATATGAGATTCTGAATTAGTTTTTTTTTTTTTAAATAAATTATCAATTAAATAATAGAATTCACATGTTTTATTTTCTTATTCTTTGTACGATAAAATTTTATTGAATAAATTTTGTAATTATTTTTATTGTACTTCATTAACTTCAATATATTCCTTATAAATTATTTTTGAAAAAATACTTTGTGATTTATTTTGCATACTCGACCCTCCGAGTATGGTCATAATGTATTAAAAAGTTAAAAATTATTGATTTTATTGAAAATTATCTATGCATATGCACGCATAACACCAATAATTTGTGTTTATTTTTTTCAAATATTCTAAAATTAATTTCGTTAAAATAAATTAATTAAATCATCAATTAAATAATATAATTCACATGTTTTATTTTCTTATTCTTTGTACAATAAAATTTTATCACACTAAAATTTTGTAGTTATTTTTATTGCACTTCATTAACTTCAATATATTCTTTACAAATTATTTTTTAAAATGCTTTGCTATTTATGTCGCGCACTCTAACCCACCGAATATGGTCATAATGTATAAAAAAAATTGAGATCATTGGTTTTATTGAAAATTATTTGTGCAATCTACACACATAGCACCAATAATTTGCATTTAATATTTTTCAAATATTCTAAAATTAATTAAAGTAATATTTTAGAAGTGTCGTCTAATAATTCGGATGCATCTTTTTATACTAATATTATTTATTATTTTATAGATAAATAAATATAAATCAACTATAAATATTTTCAAAAACATAAAAAATTCATTTGTTAATTTTTATACAAGTTTTTATATTGATTGTTGTTTTTTTATTCGATGAGATCTTATGAAAACAAATGTCAAGACCTTTTTTAAAAATTTCATTTTACATTATTATAGGTTTTTATTTAAGAATTAATGAATAACGAAGAACAAATCATGTTTTTTAATAAAAAAATATTAAAGATATTAATAAGAATAAATCAAATATAAAAATTTGATTTAAAAAAATATAAAATTAGACAATTTTGTTTCTTTTAATTCAATATATTTTAATATATTCACGACATAACACATGTTATAAAATTGTAATAATTTTTTAAATTAGTTTTATCAGTTCTATTTGATCGATGGTGTAACACGGATAAGCATCTAGTAGCTCGCTACATTTCATATGGTAATGGTACAATTTAGCATGCAAATAGAAGGTGGCTCGAAAAAATAAAAGCAAAGAAAAAGTTGGGCTTCGAGTGATGAATTAGTGTATCCTGAGCAATTTCTTATGTGGGCCCAATGCTTAGTGCTTCGCAAGAGAAACGACCCACTTCGCTAATGTAGTTATTTTTACAACTCAATTTGGAGTGGCCCCATTGGATATAGAATTGGAAGCCCACTATTAAACCAAAAACAAGAAGCGTAAACAAGAAGGGTTTTACCACCAGTTTTTGATGTCCACATCAGGTGGGACCAGTTTTTGTATAACAGTACTGTTATGGGGAGAATTTTGATTCACCAATTTGGGTCTAGTGGAATTACAAAAATGCACCATGTTTTCCTTGAAAAGGACCCAATATTTCAAAGAAGTCACAGCTAACAGTATTTAAAAACGGGGGCATTTTTGTATAACAGTTTTTGTATGACAGCGGAGGGCCAATTGCAATGTAATAGCTACATTATGCGTGTGATGCAGTCTTCTGTGCTCCTGGCATGGCAGGATTTCTAACTCTGGATGCCATACAAAAACTGTAAACTTTGACTCTTTGAGGATTCCACTGAGATCACCATGGGCTATATAGCTTAAGAACTAATCTGAGGTTTGCCTTCTCTTTTTTTTCTTTTCTCCCTTTGATTGACTTCTGGGTTTCGATTCATTAAACAAATACAAAGTTTAGCGACATTAACTCATAATCAACTGTTTGTTATTAATTATGCAGAAAGCAATTGATGACGAACATCAAGAACAATCTAGCCAAGGCCATCGTTGAAATTATTAACTTAAAGTGCATTGTCGGAAAACAAAAGCAAGCTAGAAATTATCCACCTTACAAAATAGCTAGAATTGATTGAGCTAAAAGGAAGTTTCTTTTATTTTCTAAGAATTTCATTGAGATTTGAGTTGTAACCTGAGGACTAATCAGATGTTTACCCTTCTTTTTTCTTGTTTTTGCTTAATAGTGGGCTTCCAATTCATGTTTTCTTAACGTGATCTCTCTATTTTTCTTTTTATTTATCATATCTTTTTACGCTTGATTTTTTCTTAATATAATCTCTTCAATAATTTTCTGACCAACTTTTAAATTAAAACTGTCATCTAACCAAAAAAAAAAAAAAAAAATGTCACATGTCATACAAATTTGCCATGTGGAAAAAACAAAAAACAAAAAATTTAAAGCTACGTAGATGCCTTTTGGACCTTTCGTTATTCAAGCCATACAATTATATTAAAAATGCAATCTTTATTGAACACTTCAATTCACTCAATCCTGGGCCAAAATTATGGAAACAAAAATTAAGATAATCGTGGAGTACTTGAAAGATTTTGCTTATCCAAACATTAACATTTCTAAGGAAATTAAGTTTCATATTTCTATTGTTAGTTTTTTTTTCCGTTATTTTTTATTTTTTGATTTTCAGTTTAGTCTATCTATTGATATTTGAATATATTAATTTTTATATCAGTATATCTATTGACGTATCGTGTCTTATGTCACTATTTATTATTGTTTCGAAAACGGATCATTGCTATTTTAAAATTATGAAAAGAAACAAAAAATATACATGCCAAAGATTTTAAACAGACCCTCAGCTCTAAACTTCCCGAGAGATGACGGCTTTATCTGTCATCACAAGTAGGAACTTTTTGTTCTTTTGCTTGTAATAAAATTATATTCTATTTTCAATTCCAATTCCAATTTAGTGGTCTCATCCACGCACACATACCAGGTTGGAATTTGGTTATTATCAGTCTTACAATTTCCGTATGTCCACGTTAGGTTGGAAAAAAATGAACATGAAGTCCTTTTCCTATTTCCTTCTTTCGTTACCTGTGATAGGTTAAATATCCCAGCACTTACCATACCTTAAGCCACTCTTCAATAGCTTAATATCAGGAGAAAGAAGAATTTGAAGAATATGGTAAATGAGCAGGCAAGTAGCGGTGGTGTCACAAGAGAAAGGTGAATATATATATATATATATATATATATACACATCTTGCTTAAAAATCTGTCTATGAAATGATGGAGTACTATAATTAAATTAATTAATGCTAACAATCTTTGTTTTGTTCATAATCTAAAGTAATCCCATATATGTTTATGTTTTGGTTATATATGCAAGGGAACAATTGCGGCTCA
Organism: Dovyalis caffra; assembly: GCA_963924115.1. Classification (NCBI taxonomy): domain Eukaryota; kingdom Viridiplantae; phylum Streptophyta; class Magnoliopsida; order Malpighiales; family Salicaceae; genus Dovyalis; species Dovyalis caffra. Next base: position 6,875 of record CAWUPB010000711.1, on the reverse strand, counting down.
TGAAGAGTTTCATCACTGCGATGCATGCTGCCATCTGCTTTCTCATTTTTGTGTTGCTAGCTCTCCTCCAAATCAAATATCAAAACAAAGGAACGTCCCCTTTTGAGGCACACGGTACCATTATATTGCTTTTCATTGTGTCCTCCTTTGTCTACTCGATGGCTTTGCTTGCTTTCATAGCTCTACTACTACGAGCCCACCAGCAGCAGTTGGAAACACTTTGTTTCGTCACAGTTCTTAAGCACATTTCTCTCGTTTCTGGAGCTCTTACTTGCGATTTACTCCTCTTGATACTCTGCCCTGCCTTTGGATACTTTGTGTTGATCTTTTGTGGAGCTGTCATACTTGTGAGGGCACTCCTTGGATCCTACCAGCAAATTCTTGGTCGGTTGCTAGAAGTTGCAGCCATCGCAGCAATAGCAAGAGACCTGATCATGCATTTTTTCCATGGATCAAGTCTGCAGGAGGCTCATAATCAGGCATATAGCATGGTATGTGTTTGATTCTCTCTAATTTTTCTTTCTACTACTACAAATTATATAGCACTAAGAGGCTACAAATCATTAAGTAAACTAATCTTTATCATGTACTTAACGTACGTATTTGTTCCTACCATATTTAATTAAGCTGATTAATTAGTTTTTTACACTGTGCTTTTTTTCTATAATATTTCAGATTTCTCAATCAATTACCAATGTTTTTACAAATCACAACTCGACTGATCAAGGTGGTGGGGATCACACTACAATTCAAATTGTTAGTGTGTAAATTGATTTCATGAATTGCATAAGTAATATCAATCGATTTAACTCGCGTTGAAAACAGTACTGCTTTAATTTAAAATAAGTTGGCTTTTTATATACGGTTTCTTAATTGTAACTAATTAGTGTGATTATTTGTAAGTGATCCATCTTTGTTATTTCATCATATGTTTGCAAGAATGTTATTAAATATGACATCATATTAGAATGACTTGATAAACTTTTGGATCGAATCGTTTTTGAAGTTTATTCTATTTAAAAATCAATTTCTAAATTTCTAATTTCGAGTCTAACCTCTTCGAATTTTATATTTTGATTTTTTACAAATATCTAAAAGAAAAAAAATAGTTGGTTTTATATGTATAGATGCATAATTATTTTTTAATAAAATTGATGATTTTTTTTTTTTTTAACATCATGACTATACTCAATAAGTTCGACCATGAGAAGAGAGAGAGTATGTGTGTATAAGAATACATTAAATAAATTTGAAATTAATAAAATGAAATAAAACCTACTATAAAATTGATTTCATAAATTGTGATGATATAAAAAAGCAAATAACATATGTTAAATATATTTTTTTATTGATTATTTTAAAAATGTATTTTTCTTTGTAATTTAAGACAAAGTATCTTAAATATATTTCTAACTTTTAGATTATACACGTGTGTGTGCACGTTGCTCTCATTTAAAAATTATAAAAATTCATCATATACATTATATTAATATATTTTAAAAAATAAAAAAATAATCACATTCTAAAATTTTATTCAAAAATTCATATATAAAGAAAAATAAATCATATTTTCTTAACCAATAAAGTTATATAAAAAAATAAATTATTAAATTAATTTGATGTTTTCATAAAAAAAGACAAATTGAAGAAATCATATTTTTTCATTGCCTAGTTGCATGAAATTTTTTTAAAAATGAGGATTTTTTTTCATAAATTTAGCACAAAATCAATAAAAAAAAAAAACAGTTAAAAAATTTTGCTGAAAAAAAAAAACCACGCCAGGCTTACGCTTTGGGCTTGCAGAAACAGGTCCAATTGATCTGGCCTGGCCACATATAAAAGGCAAAAAGAGAGAAATCCAATGGACGATGCATCGACCACTATAATTTCTGACGAAACTTGAATTTGTCAAACAGTTCGCAAGAAAAACAGTTTTTTAATTTTTAGACACCAAAACCTAATCTATGCATTGTTTTTTCTCTAAAACACTGAAATGAGGTTATATATATATATAAAATCTTAAAACTAATTCTAACGCACATAAAAAAAAAATTAAATTCAAAAACTCATATTGTTTTAATTTTCAAGTTATTTTATTTTAGTCTCTCAAAATTTAAAATAAATATTTTAATCCCTTAACTCATGCACTACACATGCTTTGTTTTTTTATTAATTATTTTTATTATTTAAAATTTACTATTTTAATTTGTTTTTTTTAAATTCTCATTCAATTTTTTTAAAATTTATTATTTATATTTATTGATAGTTTTAATTGATTTTTCTATATGTATGAATTTTGAAATAAATTTTTAGAACTTGATTATTTTTTCTTTTAAAAAATAAATTTAGATAACTTCTAAATGATTTTATATATTTTATTCAACCCGCAGCGTAGCATGAGCAAAAAAACTAATTATTTTCTATTTTAAAATCACCATAAACAAATTCTACTCTTTAAGAAAAACAAATTTAATGACACATTGCATGTCAAAATGACTAAAATAAGCCTAACCGGCGGCTTTTTCTCTTACCTCTCTCTGCTTCTCTCTCCTTTAGGATCAAAACAAAAGATTTGAAAACACTGTTAAAAATACAGAATTGAGATAGATATTTGGTGATGTGTAACGAGTAGGGCATGCTTGGATTCCACAATCCATCAGTGTTAAAATAAAGAATGGAGATAGGCTTTCCCTTTCCCGACCAGTGAATGATTTGAAATTAATCTACAGAACAGAAAACATTGTTTCAAAAATGTAGCAAAAAGGAAAAACACAAGTTACCTCAATAGTCATCCCTTACCTCCAAGATCAATTACACATTCATGGACCATTTTAGGGATTCTTCCTGTTTGATTGTAATTCAAACAAGCCGCCTTCCTCTTTCATCAACCATCTAGGAATTCTACAGAATACCATATCTGTGTTCTCAAATTGGCTATTCATTTTGTTGATGTCAGTTTATTTTTTGGAGCCAATTGTTTCTGGGGAAGCGCTCTCCACCCAATATCTCGCCGGTAGAACCCTCCTGGCCAGTTGACTTCCTCAACTGCTTGATAAGCTCGGTCCCGTGCCTCTTCAAGATCTCTTCCAGTGGCAGTGACCCCAAGAACTCGTCCCCCAGTAGCAATCAAGTTGCCATCCGAGTCCAAAGCTGTTCCAGCATGGAATATCTTAACTGTTGGAGCAACATTCTCAGCCTCCTCTAGGTTTCGAATCACAGTCCCCTTTTCGTAGGACCCAGGGTACCCCTTGCTTGCCATAACAACCACCATGGCAGACCCTGGAGACCATTTCAGGGATACTCCACTTAGCTCTCCTCTACTAGCTGCAAGTAGAACTTGTGCTAGATCTGATTCCAACCGAACCATCAAAACCTGCATATTCAAGCAAAAGAATCTCCCATTAATTTTATGCCACAACTATTGATTACCAACTTCCTGTAACTTTTGAGGAATAATCACGACAACCAAAATCTGAGGGTCAATTTATAATGTGTTCTCATGCACAAGCACATGCAAGTAAAAGATAATCAGCGCAACCTCCCCACTCATCATAGCCGATAGATAAACCAACTGGATATTGCTTTAGTTTATCCAAACAGTCATAATTTGGAGTGAAGAAACCATAAGAATTCTGAATTATATCATCCTGTTTATTAATAATTTGGAAAAAGTCTTCAACTTGACCCAACAATGAAACAAACCTGTTAGGGAAAAAACTTAAAACCACCTCTTCTAATGGGATGCCTAAACATCTAACAGTTTATACCATCAGTCACTGTTAAAAGAATAATAAGATAAAACTGACAGAGTAATATTCCCCATCAAGATGCGGTTATCAATACATGCAGCAGTGACAATCAGATATGTAACAGCAGCTTTGCACAGAATTGTGATTACCAGAACAGCAAGCTTCGACAGAATTTACATTATAGTCAGTATCATGCATCTCAAACCGGACATCAGAACAAAATGATAGAAGGTTTTCACCTGGGAGTGTCTAACTACCGACAAGCTGTATATGACCAAACTCTACACCTTGACCCTTGAGCCTAGAGGAGAACGAATATGTTGCCAAACCAACAGTTGAAACAACCATTTTTCCTAATCATTAATAACATAAAAGTGGTGTAGGGCAGGATCTCAATCAAGATATTGCTTCTCTGTGGGTATTGCACTTTAATCATGCAGCAAATGTTGCATGGGACCCCAACACTAATTCCAAAGGCACAAGAATAACAACAAAATGAGACAAGAATATGGGGAGAGAAACCAAAAGAAAGCTGTTACATACCCAGGAAAACAAGGACAAGCCTTCTGGGTGTTCCCTTTCACCATTTACTCCTATATATATATATATATATATATATATCCTAAGCCCACTGTAAACTACCAAAACAATGATAACCCAATATATACAGAGATCTAGTGAAATCATGCAGCCAACTCATCCAACAAACAGAAATCAGCATTGCTAAATATTTTTGAAGGCTTATTAGGGTCTGTATCTGACCTGACACTCAGGATCGCCAAAGCGTACATTGTACTCAATTAGCTTAGGTAAGCCAGAGTTCTTCTCAATCATCAACCCAGCATACAAAACCCCTACAAACTTGCAACCCTCTGCTGCCATTCCCTTCACTGTTGGGAGAATTATAGTTTCCATGACCACTGACTGAAGTTCTTTTGTCAATACTGGTGCTGGAGAGTATGCTCCCATCCCGCCAGTATTGGGGCCTGTATCTCCATCACCAACTCTCTTATGGTCCTGAGCAGATTCTAGAGGAATAGCATTCTCTCCATCCACCAGGGCAAAGAAAGATGCTTCTTCTCCTTCCAGAAATTCTTCAACAATGACACGACAACCTGCAGAACCAAAAACACTCCTCACAAGCATTGAATCAACAGCTTCGTATGCCTCCTCCAGTGTCATGGCAACAATAACTCCCTTTCCAGCAGCCAAGCCATCTGCTTTTATGACAATAGGTGCTCCCTGGTCCTGAATGTATTGCTTTGCAGCAGATGGATCTGTGAATGTTTGGTACTGCAACAATAAAAAAAAGTTTAATAACAGGGTTTACAGCAACAAAGAACTGGGAAAGCAAAGACAGTTACATGAAAATTTTAGTTAGGCAAAAATGAGAGGATGCCAGGCACACTGTCTTGTTTCATTTTTTTTTCTTTGCATTTTCCAAGAAAGAAATGGCAATTGGAAAAGTTTAGCACAAGCAAGAAGGTATTTTGTCTGCCTGGTAACTAAAACGAAAAGGGTAAAAAGAATAAACCTTAGCAGTAGGAATTTCATATTTGTCACACAAATTTTTCATGAAGTTCTTTGAACCTTCTAAAGCAGCAGCTTCTGCCGATGGCCCAAAAGTAGGTATTCCAGCTTTTACTAAATCATTTGCAAGGCCAGAAACCAAAGGTGCCTCTGGTCCCACCACAACCAGTCCCACACCCCATTTGCGGCAAAAGGAGATCACAGCTGAGCTATCAGAGATGTCAAGCTCTGGAATACAAGTGGCATTTCCAGAGTTAGAAATCCCTGCATTGCCAGGAGCACAAAAGACTGCATCACAGGAGGGAGATCGCTGCAAGGCATAGCAGAGTGCATGTTCTCTTCCCCCTCCACCAATAACCAACACAACCACCCTCTCATCTGCAAAATTAGTAGGTGAGGGAGGATCAATGAATAAGAAAAAAGTAACTAATTTAACCCAATTCTTTGCGTCTCCAATCTCAATAAAAAAAAATTGTCACAAAATATCCTATGGAGCGGTCTCCTTGAGAAAATAACAAGGCAGAGTATAAAAAAAGTCAATAAAATTTAAATGAATCCATGTACAAAAAAAGATGTGCTCTCAACTTTGAAAGAAATGAAAAATAACCATCATTCCAGCAGTAAACAACTCCACCTAGTTAATGACGAAATATTTCATTTTCTTTATAATATATTGCTAAACAAAAGAACACACTGATACATTTTCACACATAAGTGCCTCAACAATTGATAGACCACCATGGAAATTATTCACACACAAAAAAAAATAGTACCATAATAGGAAAAGGAACTGGCCAGTTTATAAATGATATCGGTGACTGCTTTATAATCGAGTTAATCTCCTAGGTAGATTTGGCAAATTTGAAGATACCATACAAATCAGTGTATGGGAAGATCAGCAATAGCAACTTAAACTCCTCAATTCTCAGGTTTTAATTGCACAGGAATATCACCTCAGAGTCCATTGATTGGTACTTTCTGCACACATCATCCTCTCATCTTGTGAACAAAAGCCACTCAGGCATGCTCAGCTACCCAGACAAAAATAAAATAGAGAAAAAATAAAAAATAAAAGCTAATCGGGGTGCACAAAGAAACAAATAGTAAAAAAATAAAAGAAGTGGCAGTGGCAGCTGCACGTCCTGAAAGGAGAAAACTATGGAACTCCAAACTCATACCAATGGCAAAGGCATGTGCAACTTCAGAAAGTGACGGCTCATATACATCATTCTACAAGTTTACTAACAATCCAACGATAATTTAAGCATCAAAACAACAAAAACCAACAAAAGTTGCAACAATTAGTCATTTATTTACTTTCTTAAACTCTTACATTAAAAAAACCAACTATCGGACTATGAACTAAAACATAGAATACAAAACCAAAGAACATGTAAACAAATAGATGAACAGGAATAACAAAACTAAAATTACCAGTTCTTACCAGAAGCAGCATTGCTCCCAGCACCAACTGAAACTGACAGCTCTGATTTCTGAGCAACGCATTTGACCACGGTGGAAAACGATCTTAAGCCCTTAATTACATGGCATGAATCCCAAAAGCTTTTGTTACAATTGGAAGTCAAGGGTCCCACA
>CAWUPB010000710.1:0-18724 GCA_963924115.1 Dovyalis caffra | reverse complement strand
CAAAATCAATAAAAAAAAAAAACAGTTAAAAAAGTTTGCTGAAAAAAAAAAACCACGCCAGGCTTACGCTTTGGGCTTGCAGAAACAGGTCCAATTGATCTGGCCTGGCCACATATAAAAGGCAAAAAGAGAGAAATCCAATGGACGATGCATCGACCACTATAATTTCTGACGAAACTTGAATTTGTCAAACAGTTCGCAAGAAAAACAGTTTTTTAATTTTTAGACACCAAAACCTAATCTATGCATTGTTTTTTCTCTAAAACACTGAAATGAGGTTATATATATATATAAAATCTTAAAACTAATTCTAACGCACATAAAAAAAAAAAATTAAATTCAAAAACTCATATTGTTTTAATTTTCAAGTTATTTTATTTTAGTCTCTCAAAATTTAAAATAAATATTTTAATCCCTTAACTCATGCACTACACATGCTTTGTTTTTTTATTAATTATTTTTATTATTTAAAATTTACTATTTTAATTTGTTTTTTTTAAATTCTCATTCAATTTTTTTAAAATTTATTATTTATATTTACTTGATGAGTTTTAATTGATTTTTCTATATGTATGAATTTTGAAATAAATTTTTAGAACTTGATTATTTTTTCTTTTAAAAAATAAATTTAGATAACTTCTAAATGATTTTATATATTTTATTCAACCCGCAGCGTAGCATGAGCAAAAAAACTAATTATTTTCTATTTTAAAATCACCATAAACAAATTCTACTCTTTAAGAAAAACAAATTTAATGACACATTGCATGTCAAAATGACTAAAATAAGCCTAACCGGCGGCTTTTTCTCTTACCTCTCTCTGCTTCTCTCTCCTTTAGGATCAAAACAAAAGATTTGAAAACACTGTTAAAAATACAGAATTGAGATAGATATTTGGTGATGTGTAACGAGTAGGGCATGCTTGGATTCCACAATCCATCAGTGTTAAAATAAAGAATGGAGATAGGCTTTCCCTTTCCCGACCAGTGAATGATTTGAAATTAATCTACAGAACAGAAAACATTGTTTCAAAAATGTAGCAAAAAGGAAAAACACAAGTTACCTCAATAGTCATCCCTTACCTCCAAGATCAATTACACATTCATGGACCATTTTAGGGATTCTTCCTGTTTGATTGTAATTCAAACAAGCCGCCTTCCTCTTTCATCAACCATCTAGGAATTCTACAGAATACCATATCTGTGTTCTCAAATTGGCTATTCATTTTGTTGATGTCAGTTTATTTTTTGGAGCCAATTGTTTCTGGGGAAGCGCTCTCCACCCAATATCTCGCCGGTAGAACCCTCCTGGCCAGTTGACTTCCTCAACTGCTTGATAAGCTCGGTCCCGTGCCTCTTCAAGATCTCTTCCAGTGGCAGTGACCCCAAGAACTCGTCCCCCAGTAGCAATCAAGTTGCCATCCGAGTCCAAAGCTGTTCCAGCATGGAATATCTTAACTGTTGGAGCAACATTCTCAGCCTCCTCTAGGTTTCGAATCACAGTCCCCTTTTCGTAGGACCCAGGGTACCCCTTGCTTGCCATAACAACCACCATGGCAGACCCTGGAGACCATTTCAGGGATACTCCACTTAGCTCTCCTCTACTAGCTGCAAGTAGAACTTGTGCTAGATCTGATTCCAACCGAACCATCAAAACCTGCATATTCAAGCAAAAGAATCTCCCATTAATTTTATGCCACAACTATTGATTACCAACTTCCTGTAACTTTTGAGGAATAATCACGACAACCAAAATCTGAGGGTCAATTTATAATGTGTTCTCATGCACAAGCACATGCAAGTAAAAGATAATCAGCGCAACCTCCCCACTCATCATAGCCGATAGATAAACCAACTGGATATTGCTTTAGTTTATCCAAACAGTCATAATTTGGAGTGAAGAAACCATAAGAATTCTGAATTATATCATCCTGTTTATTAATAATTTGGAAAAAGTCTTCAACTTGACCCAACAATGAAACAAACCTGTTAGGGAAAAAACTTAAAACCACCTCTTCTAATGGGATGCCTAAACATCTAACAGTTTATACCATCAGTCACTGTTAAAAGAATAATAAGATAAAACTGACAGAGTAATATTCCCCATCAAGATGCGGTTATCAATACATGCAGCAGTGACAATCAGATATGTAACAGCAGCTTTGCACAGAATTGTGATTACCAGAACAGCAAGCTTCGACAGAATTTACATTATAGTCAGTATCATGCATCTCAAACCGGACATCAGAACAAAATGATAGAAGGTTTTCACCTGGGAGTGTCTAACTACCGACAAGCTGTATATGACCAAACTCTACACCTTGACCCTTGAGCCTAGAGGAGAACGAATATGTTGCCAAACCAACAGTTGAAACAACCATTTTTCCTAATCATTAATAACATAAAAGTGGTGTAGGGCAGGATCTCAATCAAGATATTGCTTCTCTGTGGGTATTGCACTTTAATCATGCAGCAAATGTTGCATGGGACCCCAACACTAATTCCAAAGGCACAAGAATAACAACAAAATGAGACAAGAATATGGGGAGAGAAACCAAAAGAAAGCTGTTACATACCCAGGAAAACAAGGACAAGCCTTCTGGGTGTTCCCTTTCACCATTTACTCCTATATATATATATATATATATATATATCCTAAGCCCACTGTAAACTACCAAAACAATGATAACCCAATATATACAGAGATCTAGTGAAATCATGCAGCCAACTCATCCAACAAACAGAAATCAGCATTGCTAAATATTTTTGAAGGCTTATTAGGGTCTGTATCTGACCTGACACTCAGGATCGCCAAAGCGTACATTGTACTCAATTAGCTTAGGTAAGCCAGAGTTCTTCTCAATCATCAACCCAGCATACAAAACCCCTACAAACTTGCAACCCTCTGCTGCCATTCCCTTCACTGTTGGGAGAATTATAGTTTCCATGACCACTGACTGAAGTTCTTTTGTCAATACTGGTGCTGGAGAGTATGCTCCCATCCCGCCAGTATTGGGGCCTGTATCTCCATCACCAACTCTCTTATGGTCCTGAGCAGATTCTAGAGGAATAGCATTCTCTCCATCCACCAGGGCAAAGAAAGATGCTTCTTCTCCTTCCAGAAATTCTTCAACAATGACACGACAACCTGCAGAACCAAAAACACTCCTCACAAGCATTGAATCAACAGCTTCGTATGCCTCCTCCAGTGTCATGGCAACAATAACTCCCTTTCCAGCAGCCAAGCCATCTGCTTTTATGACAATAGGTGCTCCCTGGTCCTGAATGTATTGCTTTGCAGCAGATGGATCTGTGAATGTTTGGTACTGCAACAATAAAAAAAAGTTTAATAACAGGGTTTACAGCAACAAAGAACTGGGAAAGCAAAGACAGTTACATGAAAATTTTAGTTAGGCAAAAATGAGAGGATGCCAGGCACACTGTCTTGTTTCATTTTTTTTTCTTTGCATTTTCCAAGAAAGAAATGGCAATTGGAAAAGTTTAGCACAAGCAAGAAGGTATTTTGTCTGCCTGGTAACTAAAACGAAAAGGGTAAAAAGAATAAACCTTAGCAGTAGGAATTTCATATTTGTCACACAAATTTTTCATGAAGTTCTTTGAACCTTCTAAAGCAGCAGCTTCTGCCGATGGCCCAAAAGTAGGTATTCCAGCTTTTACTAAATCATTTGCAAGGCCAGAAACCAAAGGTGCCTCTGGTCCCACCACAACCAGTCCCACACCCCATTTGCGGCAAAAGGAGATCACAGCTGAGCTATCAGAGATGTCAAGCTCTGGAATACAAGTGGCATTTCCAGAGTTAGAAATCCCTGCATTGCCAGGAGCACAAAAGACTGCATCACAGGAGGGAGATCGCTGCAAGGCATAGCAGAGTGCATGTTCTCTTCCCCCTCCACCAATAACCAACACAACCACCCTCTCATCTGCAAAATTAGTAGGTGAGGGAGGATCAATGAATAAGAAAAAAGTAACTAATTTAACCCAATTCTTTGCGTCTCCAATCTCAATAAAAAAAAATTGTCACAAAATATCCTATGGAGCGGTCTCCTTGAGAAAATAACAAGGCAGAGTATAAAAAAAGTCAATAAAATTTAAATGAATCCATGTACAAAAAAAGATGTGCTCTCAACTTTGAAAGAAATGAAAAATAACCATCATTCCAGCAGTAAACAACTCCACCTAGTTAATGACGAAATATTTCATTTTCTTTATAATATATTGCTAAACAAAAGAACACACTGATACATTTTCACACATAAGTGCCTCAACAATTGATAGACCACCATGGAAATTATTCACACACAAAAAAAAAATAGTACCATAATAGGAAAAGGAACTGGCCAGTTTATAAATGATATCGGTGACTGCTTTATAATCGAGTTAATCTCCTAGGTAGATTTGGCAAATTTGAAGATACCATACAAATCAGTGTATGGGAAGATCAGCAATAGCAACTTAAACTCCTCAATTCTCAGGTTTTAATTGCACAGGAATATCACCTCAGAGTCCATTGATTGGTACTTTCTGCACACATCATCCTCTCATCTTGTGAACAAAAGCCACTCAGGCATGCTCAGCTACCCAGACAAAAATAAAATAGAGAAAAAATAAAAAATAAAAGCTAATCGGGGTGCACAAAGAAACAAATAGTAAAAAAATAAAAGAAGTGGCAGTGGCAGCTGCACGTCCTGAAAGGAGAAAACTATGGAACTCCAAACTCATACCAATGGCAAAGGCATGTGCAACTTCAGAAAGTGACGGCTCATATACATCATTCTACAAGTTTACTAACAATCCAACGATAATTTAAGCATCAAAACAACAAAAACCAACAAAAGTTGCAACAATTAGTCATTTATTTACTTTCTTAAACTCTTACATTAAAAAAACCAACTATCGGACTATGAACTAAAACATAGAATACAAAACCAAAGAACATGTAAACAAATAGATGAACAGGAATAACAAAACTAAAATTACCAGTTCTTACCAGAAGCAGCATTGCTCCCAGCACCAACTGAAACTGACAGCTCTGATTTCTGAGCAACGCATTTGACCACGGTGGAAAACGATCTTAAGCCCTTAATTACATGGCATGAATCCCAAAAGCTTTTGTTACAATTGGAAGTCAAGGGTCCCACAAAGGTTACTGAAGAAAACGACTTGCCAAAGAAACAAGATTGCTTGTTTGAAGGTTGAAAGTTGTAGCTGTTGCTGTTATTGAGCAGTTTGAGAGAAGGTGCTAGATTTAAGGTAGCACAAGACATGCTTCTATTCCTATGCTATTGAGCAGGTTTTGTTTGAACTCAATTTCCTCATACCCCAAACTAATTTGGGATTGAGGGCTTGGTTATTGCTGTTGTTGTAAAACTGTAAAAAAAACAAATAAAAATAAATAAAGATGAAGATGTGTTAGGTGCTTAGCAAAGAAACAGATAAAATCAAGGGTTGGGATTCCCCCATTAGATTACCAACACAATGATCTGTTTACAATCTTTGTTACCACAAACCAAATAAATGTTTTCGTCCTTCATCTCCCAAAAAATATAGAACGTTTTTCTAGTTACACAACCGCAAATTCATATATTTCATTGGAAATGTACTGGCACATGAAAGTGATTGGTATAAACAAGTACGGTGACACCATTGCCTGTTATATCTATCTCAAGTTGGACAATTTGATAGCATTTACACCTAAAAGTTGTTAAAACAAGACACGGAAGAGAACAGATGTATACTGAAAAGCACCAGGTTCTGGTTTTCTCAGAAACAACACAATCAAGTGTTGGCTCTGAAGTAAATAACTAGAGCAAACCAATTCAAAACAACAACAGCACATAGACAAAAATGGCATACCAGACTAACCCAGAACTGAAACTTTGTCCCTCTAATTCAAAAAAAAAAAAAAAAAAGCAGCAGCAGTAACTTAAGGAACCGAAGAAAAACGTAAGCTACTGCTATGAAAAGAAGCAGGTGAGAAACCCCATTAACAAAACAGCAGATTTTATGAAATTTACCTTATGAAATCGATTGAAAGTCGACTTGTACAGGGAAGGAGAAGGAGAGGGTAGAGAGAAATAAGCGTACTGTGGGGTTGAATGCAAGAGAAAGAGAGACGGCGTATTTTAAGGAGAAGAACGGGTTGACAGAACAGAAGGAGCTAAGACAAAACCCACACGGCCACCCACTGGAAGTATTTGCTTCTGTGTTTAAGTAGGATGCCCTTTTACTGTTCTGTTTTGTCTCATAGTGTTTTCTAATTAAATTTTTTATCAATATTATCCCTCTGTTTTATTTTACATCTTAATTTAGTCCCTCGTTTAAATTTTTAAGCAACGGCGTGAAATCTCGGCGAATTTGCTAAAAAAATTAGTTCAATTTGTCTTTATTTTTTATTTTTAGTGTGAAAATACACTTAAGTGAAAAACTAGAATCTAACCCAATTTATTAAGAAAATAACCATAAAAAAAAACTCTAACTAATTATGATAAATTATTTTAGTTTTCAATTTTTTTTTAATAAATTAGATGGAATTTGAGTTTTTCAAGTGAGAATATTTCCATGAATCTGTATTGAAATTTCTGCTAGAATAATAGATTAGAAATAACATGAAATATAAAAACATTAGTCGCTAAGTGTGGGAGGTTTATTTATGTAGTTTTTATTATGATATGAACATTCTCTATGCATATTCAAGTTAAAATTTTAATTATTTTTTAATTTATGGAAACAATAATATAAATCATATCACTTTATATCATAATTTAATTATAAAAAGTCTTACTTTAATATTAATAAGAGCGTCGATGATACATAATTCCACACTTATACCATCATAAACTTTTAAAAAATAAAAGGATTTTTTGCTTGTTTTTGCTTTTATGTTTTTACAGAAAATATTCAATATGCATCTTAAACTTATAACATGAAATGTCAATCAATTTAATTAAAAATAATTAACAATGACCAAACTGTAAGAAATTATGATTTAAAGTTTTTTTCATATTTCTTTCTTCAAACTCAGTACCTATTTTTTAAAATTCCTTTATTGTTTATGCGTATATTGATCGATTGATTTCCAAGAATTAAAAATGAAATATAAATAATTAAACCACAAAAAAAAAAAAAAAAGTTACATACATTATCAGTTAATCAAATAAAAAAAAAAACTAGGGTTTAGGGTTTAGAATTTACGGTTTAAAGATTAGCAACTAGGAGCTGACAAAATAACTAGTAATATTTGCCTCGCTGCAGATTTTGGGCAGCGATTCAAAGCTAAATATACCATAACCCAAAAAAAAAAAAAAAAAAAAAAACCCAGAAAAGCCTTGAAACATTCTCACATCTCAAGAGCATGTGAACCTTTTCACTGAAACAAAATCTTCTCTACATATGCTGAGTGCGACTCATGAATCATGATTACAAATTGTTTGGAATTGTGTCATCCCTTTACAAGAAAAGAATTGTGAACCATCAAAACTATTCTGGATAAAAATCAATGTCCATTCGTGGACCTCTTTGAAGTTTATCTTGTAGATCTAATTGTTTGGGTAGCACAAGCTCAGTTCCCTCACCAAACGTCAAAAAATATCTCTCTAAAACCATCTGAAACCAGAAAGGGGCAATAAAAGAGAAAAAAGAAGAGTTAGCAGAAAGTTTGGAAACATTACACTATGCATACATCGAAATCTCCTCGGCATGAGATTGAAATAAAATGTGATAGCGCACCACAGCAGCATAGGCATCAACTTTCTTTTGCCGAGTAGACTTGCCGAGGCCCCTGAAAGAGTCGAGACATGGTCGTCACAGACCAGTAAATACAGGTCCTGCCTATTGAGACATTTATTTTGTCAACTACAGAAACATTCTTTGTTTTTGGCAAAATAGTATCCTACAAATTAATAGGAAACACAGTTTATAACTGCCTGTCCAATTTTCGCATTCAGTGTAATAATGCAAACCTTTAATTTAACAACCTGTATTTATGCAAGGTAAGACGCAGCATCAACAAAACATGCAGAATAAGGTATTGTGAAGCACCATCCCAGTCGCAACATCTATTGAGAATCATGTGTAGCATAGAAAAGAAAGATCCTAATTAACACAGCCGAAAAGTCTAACGTCCAGCAAAAAACACGACTCTTTCCTATTGATGATCGCAGTGATACCATCATAGCAAACCTAGTCAGTGCATTTAGATGCGGTCAACAAGTAACAAACCAATTCATTACACATGCAACTCGAAAGAAAATCCTAACTTGCAAGCAATTCAAAGATATAGACCGATTTCGCAAAGACGAGTGAATTCAACTGAGGATGGATAGCATGATGCTAAATAACCACAATAATATATCTAATAGAGTAGCACTAATATAAAATGCTTTAAGGGAACCATTACATGTTAATCATACGGTCAGTGGCTTCTGTTGATGTGCCATGTTCATCTTGTAGGTACACTCTCCAACCCCTGAATTTTTCTTAAAACTGTGAATAATAATGATAGCAATGACAGTAATAGTAATCCATATCTAAATGAACAGAAGCAGAATAAGCATAGAAACAAAAGGGCAGGAATAGTTTCACCTGTCAGCAGCAAGAACAGCAAACCTTCCAGCAACACTACGAACTTTGTTGGATTGTGGGGTTTCCTTACCATCCCAAGATCTTGGAAGCCCAATTATGAATTCATCCACCTCCTGTACACAAATCACCATTTCCTTGCACTATTATCAACTGGGCTACCCTTTTTTTTTTTTTTTTTAAAGACAAGAGAACACGAGAATTTCGAACCTCGTTTTCTGCAATTTCAAGAAGTCGAAGCTCAAGCTTTTGTCCTCGCAATTCCAAAACCTAAACATAATAATAAGTAAGATTATAAAAACTCTAAATCTTTAAAAAACAGTAAGAATATATGGCAGCATTACCGAGAGAGGACGAACAATGAAGCCTTTGCTAAGGGCAAGACCAGAGCGAGACAATCCCAAGTCTACCCCTAGACTGAACCCTCCTCTCCACAATGGGTCAGTCTTCCGGCGAAGGGCATTGGGGGGTATTTCTTCTATGGACAACACTGCCCTTAACCTTCTTGGACTTGGCTTGTTATTATCAAGTTGAAGACAAGAAGTACTGTAGTTGGGAATTACGAGATTGGTGGGTGCCCTTTTAGAGAAGATGAGCAACTGGTTTGAGTTTGAGACTGAGACGGTGAACAACGCATTTTTCCTCCACCTCCAAGTTTCTGTCTTTCTATCAGATTAAGTTTCAGGTTCAGGCCTTGAATTTGAGGAAGTCAAAGCAAACTAGTTCTGTTCTTTTTCATGCTGAACTAGCCCATTGCAGTACTACAAGGCCCAGGTTGAACTAGAGTCTAAACTCACCTGTTCTAAACTTTAACTCATCCAACAGTTCTTCTCGTCGGTTTCAATTTTGAACTTTACCTCTTTCTAACCATTTCTTTTGAAATCAAGTACTTCTATTTAGTATTCTCGGAACCGAACCGACAGGGAACCGCTAAAGGAAGCCAGGTCACAGGCTCACTGCCGGTTCAAAGCTCCTGTCGCAGCTAGAGCTATTCATTATTTGGTTTCAATAAAAAAAACTAAATTAAACCGAATCGAAATAACAACTTCGATTCAGTTTTAACCCAAAATTTAAAAAAAATGAACCAAATTTTTTTTTTGGTTTCGATTTGAATTAAACTGAAAGTTGATTATTAAAAAAAAAAAAAAAAATCCACTAACTCATTGCATAAACATTAAACAACAAAAAATCTTAACATCTTCAATAAACTTATTATGTTACATCCCATTAGATGTAGAAACTAATAGAAAGATTTAATTTTGAATAAAACATAATTCAAGAAAGTCAAATCTAAAATAGAAATTTGAAAAACTAATAAAAAATTGAAATAAAATTTGGAGAAGATAGTACCCATTTAGTCTAAAAATTATGAAATATAGGTAATTGCTTAGTAAATAAATTCGTTAGATTGTTACTTTGATATGTTTTTTTAAATTTAATTATGCAAGTATCATTATTTTCATTTAATATTATTGGAATTTTTTTGTTTATAGATAAACCACATGTCTCTCGGATATAATAGATCGTTGATTTTAATCAAATACATTCTCGACTTACCTCATAAATCGATATTTCGCATGGTTTGAATATTTAGTAGCTATAATTTGTTTCATAGAACGTCATAACATACACGTATCATTGTGTGTAAACACATAATCCATTTATAATTGAGTTTTATATACATGAGATAAATAACTTGTATATGCATAATTAACTTTTTATCTTCTTATGTCTTCTTATGGTATGTCTTGCTAGGTAAAAGGGATAAAAAAATGTTGAGGATATTGTATTGTAGCCATAAATATATTGTTGTTTAATTTCATACCCACAAAGAAATTAAACCCAAACTTCCTAAAAGTATTTTCAGATGCAATTACACTTCTAAAGGGAGTGATAACCTAACAACCATATATCATATATAATTGGAAAATTCCTATTATCCTTAAATTCCCCGATTGGTCTTCTTTTGTTAGCAAATTATGCATCCGTGCTTTTTCCTTCGTTAACCTATTTGTATGATAAAAAAATTGTCATAAAAGATTGCCAAAAGTAGGAATATAGCTAATTCAACGAAGTTACATGCATCTGCAATGACACAAAATCCGACATAAAATTGTTGCCTTGTTTGGAATGTGATTAACAAGTGCGAGCTTTGAAGAAAGATATAGCATAGGAAGCCGGAATCCATACATCATCCGTGATTGGACTTCGCATTTAAGGAAATATTAGGTTTTTTTTTTTTTTGATAAATGAAAATTTTTATTGATAAAAAAAAAAAAAAAAAGCAACGAGTAAGAGCTCAACCTATTACAAAACATACATAATATTATCACCTGTGAGAACATATTAGATAAACATCTATATATTCCTCATATATTACAAACTAAGTTAGACTTGAGATTATAATTTTAAATAATGGACATAGTTAAAAAAATAGTTATGATTGCGAGATCGTAGTTTATCGCGAGAGTAAAATAACAATTGTAGCAATCGATATTGTAAATACATTAGGAAAAAATATTTTTAATTTTCATTTCAACCAAATTCAAGCCTGTAAAGAGTTAATAATAGAGACAAAACAAAACTGAAAAAATAAGGACAAAATCACTTAAGTAGGTTGCAAAGTACAAGGTTGATATATATGTGTGTGTGTGTGTGTGTGTGTGTGAAACAAAGATATGATCTCTATTCCATAAAACATCAAATAACGAGTAATAGAGTGCTCTTATGTTGTTATATAACAATATGGTTGGAAAGCCATGGCGAGAAAAAAAGCAAGACATTATGTAAAAGCTTAGAGAATTTAACGATGAATTTAGATGCTCATCAATATGTCAAATCTAAATCCTATAAAATTGCTCACTAAACTAAGAGATCGAAATCCATTTGAATTGTATGTCTTCTTATGTTATGTGTTTTTAACTTGAAAGATTTATTTAAGATAAAAATTGGAGATCGGAGATCCATTTGAGTGGTATGTCTTCTTATGTTCATGTGTTTTTAACTTGAAAGATTTATTTAAGAAAAAAATTTTAATTGAGTTGGTCTCGGGTTTAGCAGAGATGGTTTGGATTTTTGTATTTTAAATTTACAAATTGGTATGGTCTTAATTGGAACTACCATAAATTAAAATTGGTATCTATGATTTTATTATATAATTTATTGGTTAAACATTGTGTTATTTACGAGTTAGAGGTATTTGAGAGGGGGTGTTTTCCATTGTTGCCACCAATAGCATTTTTATTTGTTTATTTAACTTCTTTTTACTCGTGTTGATTTCATAAACCTTTTTACTCAAAGTTATTTTAAATGAAAAATACAAAATTTTCATTCGCATGTACTATGATTCCACTACCATATATTAACTTAAAACTGTTGTTTTTATCGATAAAGAATTTCCATTCACCCATAAAATATATAGAAAATATGAACTTTAAATTTTTTTTGTCATTTTCAAGTGACTCAAGGGTAAAAATAAAATATTTTGGACTTTGGAAGGTTAATATATATTAACTACTAATTTAAAAAAAAAAAAAAAAACTAGCATGAAGCACGGGCAAACACCTATTTTTTTTTTCATAAATAAAACCATACAACTCATAATTAGTGGTTAGATAGTTAAGAATTAGTATTAATAATTAGTAGTTAGTAGTTAACGAGTTGAGAGAAAACAATCGTATTATTACAATGGATCGAAATATTACTAATTTTTCTTATGATAAAGAATTTTCGAATTTAAATATTTAAAATGATTTGAACTCATGATTTTTTATGAAAAGACTCGAGTAATCCAATTACAAAAAATAAAAATAAAAATAAAAATTTGGGGTTTTTAAATAGTAAAACACTATTCTTAGACTCGTTCAAATGCCTAAATTCATCATTCATCAACTCGTTCATTGGTGGCATTTTTTCTTTGTTTTTGCCTATGGTTTTTCTATTATTTTTGTATGTTCACCGGACAATAATATGCAAACTTAACATTCTTTAGTCCCTTATGTTTTCATAGAACATTTTTGATCCGTCATATTTTCAAAACATACTTGTGGTCCTTGGATGAAAAACAAAGAGAGAGAATGGAGGAGAGAGAAACGACCAATTAGGTTTCTTCACCAGATCTTGCATCTAGATTATTTTTATTGGTAATGAGAGTGCATTTATGTTCTTTTCAAGTTATACAATGATTAGATAAAGTAGATTGGAGTCCAAAACAAATTTTATTTTTCAATTTTTAATGTGCATTGAAATGGTTTTTGAGGTTCAAAATGATTTTATTGACCTTAGTTTAGTTATTTTGAGGTGTTCTGAAGCAAAAATGATGCTGAAAATCGAGTTTTCACGGAAACTTGCAAGTTTTGTTTTTTTTTTTTTTAGGCCGTCTCGAGCTTGCTTCTTTAGACCTAGGCACCTCGTCTTGAGTCGACCTACTCCTACGGTCCAAGCGCACGAGCTCGGTTCTTTAGGCCGGTGGACGAGTCTTTTTTAGCAATTTAGGTTTATTATTAATGAATGGGTTGTGAAAATTATAAAAAAAAAACACTTGTTATTTTTTTTACACATATTAATAATTATGAAACATATACGATGTTTTTTTTTAATTTTGGAATATATATATATATATATATACTATTTAAAACTTATCTCTTGAATTTGTATTATGAAAATTATCATCAAATTATTTTTTTTTAATTTTTTATTGATAAATATGATTTATTTTTTTCTATGTATGGAATTCTAAATTAGTTTTTTTTTAAATAAATCATCAATTAAATAATAGAATTCACATGTTTTATTTTATTATTCTTTGTATAATAAAATTTTACCGGAATAAATTTTATAGTTATTTTTATTGTACTTCATTAACTTCAATATATTCCTTATAAATTATTAAAAAAAAATACTTTGTGATTTATATTGTACATTCTAACCCGCGAGTATGGTCACGATTTATGAAAAAAATTGAGATCATTGGTTTTATTAAAAATTATATTTGCATATGCACAGATAATACCAATAATAAATTTTACTAAAAATTATTTGTGCATCTACACACATAACACTAATAATTTGTGTTTAATGTTTTTTTCAAATATGCTAAAATTAATTTCTTTAGAATAAATTAATTAAAGTAATATTTTAGAAGAACTCGTCTAATTCGGATGCATCTTTTTTATACTAATATTATTTATTATTTTATAAATAAATATATATATAAATCAAATGTATATATTTTTAAAAATATAAAAATATTCATTTGTTAATTTGTATACAAGTTTTTATATTGATTGTTTTTTTTTATTCGATGCAATCTTATAAAAACAAATATTAAGATGTTTTTGTTTTTAATTTACAATTTACTTTATTATAGGTTTTTATTTAAGAATTAATGAATAACGAAGAACAAATTGTATTTTTTAACAACAAATATGAAAGACATTAATATGAATAAATAAAATACAAAAACTTGATTAAAAATATAAAATTAGATATTTTTATTTTTTTAATTTAATATATTTTAATACATTTACGACATAACATATATTATCAAACTACAATAATTTTTTAAATTAATTTTATTAATTTTATCTAATCGGGAGCGTAATACGATAAGCATCTAGTAGCTCACTACATTTCAAATGGTAATGGTACAATTTACTAAGCAAATAGAAGTTGGCTCGAAAAAATATTTGCAAAGAAAAAGTTGGGCTTCGAGTTATGAGTTGGTGTACTCGAACAATTTCTTATTTAGGCCCAATACTTAGGTGTGAGCACGTTGCTCTCATTTAAAAATTATAAAAATTCATCATATACATTATATTAATATATTTTAAAAAATAAAAAAATAATCACATTCTAAAATTTTATTCAAAAATTCATATATAAAGCAAAATAAATCATATTTTCTTAACCAATAAAGTTATATAAAAAAATAAATTATTAAATTAATTTGATGTTTTCATAAAAAAAGACAAATTGAAGAAATCATATTTTTTCATTGCCTAGTTGCATGAAAGTTTTTTAAAAATGAGGATTTTTTTTCATAAATTTAGCACAAAATCAATAAAAAAAAAACGCTTAAAAAATTTTGCTGAAAAAAAAAACCACACCAGGCTTACACTTTGGGCTTGCAGTAAACAGGTCCAATTGATCTGGCCTGGCCACATATAAAAGGCAAAACGACAGAAATCCAATGGACGATGCATCGACCACTATAATTTCCGACGAAACTTGAATTTGTCAAAAAGTTCGCTAGAAAAATAGTTTTCTAATTTTTAGACACCAAAACCTAATCTATGCATTGTTTTTTCTCTAAAACACTGAAATGAGGTAATATATATATATAATCTTAAAACTAATTCTAATGCACATAAAAAAAATTAAATTCAAAAACTCATAATGTTTTAAGGTCTCAATCTTCTCCGTCTAATTATTTTATACTTTAAAACCATTATAAACAAATTCTACTCTTTAAGAAAAACAAATTTAATGACACATTGCATGAATCCCAAAAGCTTTTGGTTTTGTTACAATTAGAAGTCAAGGGTCCCACAAAGGTTACTCAAGAGTAAAATAATGATCGTAATAACTGATGTATACATTAGAAAAAAATGTTTTTAATTTTCTTTTCAACCAAATTCAAGCATGTAAAGATTGAATAGTAGAGATAGAAACAAAACCAAAAAATAAGGACAAAACTACTTGAGTAGGTCGTAAAGTAAAAGGCATATATATATATATATATATATATACCGTCGTTATTTATGTAAAACGTAAACATGATCACTATAATACCGAATAACGGCAATGAAATGCTTCGATGCTATTGTATAATGATATGGTCAGAAAGCCATGGCGAGTAAAAAAAAAAGACATTTTGTAAAAGCTTAGAGAATTTGGTAATGAATTTAGATGCCCATCAATATGTCAAATCTAAATCCTATAAAATTGCTCACTAAACTCGTGAGGTCGAGATCCATTTGAATGATATGTCTTCCTATGTTTATATGTTTTTAACTTGAAAGATTTATTTAAGACAAAAATTTTGATTGAGTTGGTCTCCGGTTTAGCGAGAGGTGGTTTGGATTTTTGTATTTTAAATTTACAAATTGATATGGTCTTAATTGGAACTACAAATAAATAAAAATTGGTATCTATGATTTTATTATACAATTTATTGGTTAAAAATTTTGTTATTTGCAAGTTAGAGGTATTTGAGAGGGGGTGTTTTCAACTCGTTGCCACCAATAACATTTTCATTTATTTATTGAACTTCTTTTCACTCGTAGTGATTTCATAAACTTTTTACTCGTAGTTATTTAAAATGAAAAATACAAAATTTTCACTACTATGATTCCACTACTATATTAACTTAAAAGTGTTGTTTTTATAGATAAAGAATTTCCATTGACCCATAGAATATATAGAAAATACGAAGCTTAAAAAAATATTCATCATATTCAAGTGACTCAAGGGTAAAAATAAAATATTTTGGGCTTTGAAAGGGTAATATATGTTAACTACTAATACGTGCTATATATAAACATGAAACCATGCATATTAAATTTTTTAAAAAAAAAACTCACAAGAAGGGCAGGCAAATACCAATTTTTATTTATTTTATTTTTTTTCATAAATAAAACCATACAACTCGATAATTAGTGGTTAGACAATTAAAAATTAATTTTGATAATTAGTAGTTAGTAGTTAGCGAGTTAAGAGAAAAAAATTGTATTATTACAATGGACTGAATTACTACTTATATATTCTTATAATAAAGTATTTTCAAATTTAAATATTTAAAATGATCTGAACTCATGATTTTTTTTTTTTTTGCTGAAAGACTTAGGTAATCCAATTACAAAAAAAGAAAACTAAAGAAGGTGGGTTAAATAGTAAAATGTTGTTTCTACATTGTTCAAATGCCTAAATTGACTATTCATCAAGTGTTCATTGGTGGCATTTTTTGTTATTTTTGCCAATGGTTTTTCTATTATTTTTTAATGTTTTCTAGACAGTATTATGCAAATTTAACATCTTTTAGTACCTCATGTTTTCTTAGAACATTTATGATTCCTTGTATTTTCAAAACATATTTGTGGTTTTTGGATGGAAAACAAAGAGAGAGAATGGAGGAAAGAGAAACGATCGATTAGGCTAGATTTTGATCTTTTTTTTTTTTTTTTTCCAGATCTAGATTGTTTGTATTTGTAATGAGAGTGCATTTGTGATCTTTTCAAGTCATAAAATGGTTAAATAAAGTAGATCGGAGTTCAAAACAAATTTATTTTCTGATTTTTAATGTGCATTGAGATGGTTTTAAACGAGTTTATTGACCTTATTTCTATTGTTTTGAGGTGTTTTGAAGCAAAAATGATACCGAAAATGAGTTTGGGGTCTCTGAAAACGTAACCTTGATTTTCAAAGAGGATTTCGACGAATTTCAATTCAACGGAAGTTGTAAGTTTTGTTTTTGTTTTTGTTTTTTAGCGCCACCTAGGCTTGCCTCTCCGGGTCGAGGTGGCTCATCTTGAGCTTATCTGCTCCTGAAGCCTAAGCGCACAGGCTTGCTTCTTTAGGCTCGTGGGCAGGGTTTTTTTTTTTTTTTTTTTTTTTAGCAATTTAGGTTTATTGTTATTATTATTATTGAATTGGGTGAAAAAATTATGAAAAAACAATCGTCTTTTTACACATACTAATAATTAGGAAGCATATACAATGTTTTTTTTTTCGAACTATATATATTATTTTCACTATTTAAAACTTATCTCTTCAATTTGCATTATGAAAATTCTCATCAAATTATTTTTTTTAGTTTTTATTTTTTTATTTAATTTTTTGTTAATAAATATGATTTATTTTTCTCTATGTATGAGATTCTGAATTAGTTTTTTTTTTTTTAAATAAATTATCAATTAAATAATAGAATTCACATGTTTTATTTTCTTATTCTTTGTACGATAAAATTTTATTGAATAAATTTTGTAGTTATTTTTATTGTACTTCATTAACTTCAATATATTCCTTATAAATTATTTTTGAAAAAATACTTTGTGATTTATTTTGCATACTCGATCCTCCGAGTATGGTCATAATGTATTAAAAAGTTAAAAATTATTGATTTTATTGAAAATTATCTATGCATATGCACGCATAACACCAATAATTTGTGTTTATTTTTTTCAAATATTCTAAAATTAATTTCGTTAAAATAAATTAATTAAATCATCAATTAAATAATATAATTCACATGTTTTATTTTCTTATTCTTTGTACAATAAAATTTTATCACACTAAAATTTGTAGTTATTTTTATTGCACTTCATTAACTTCAATATATTCTTTACAAATTATTTTTTAAAATGCTTTGCTATTTATGTCTGCGCACTCTAACCCACTCGAATATGGTCATAATGTATAAAAAAAATTGAGATCATTGGTTTTATTGAAAATTATTTGTGCAATCTACACACATAGCACCAATAATTTGCATTTAATATTTTTCAAATATTCTAAAATTAATTAAAGTAATATTTTAGAAGTGTCGTCTAATAATTCGGATGCATCTTTTTATACTAATATTATTTATTATTTTATAAATAAATAAATATAAATCAACTATAAATATTTTCAAAAACATAAAAAATTCATTTGTTAATTTTTATACAAGTTTTTATATTGATTGTTGTTTTTTTATTCGATGAGATCTTATGAAAACAAATGTCAAGACCTTTTTTAAAAATTTCATTTTACATTATTATAGGTTTTTATTTAAGAATTAATGAATAACGAAGAACAAATCATGTTTTTTAATAAAAAAATATTAAAGATATTAATAAGAATAAATCAAATATAAAAATTTGATTTAAAAAAATATAAAATTAGATAATTTTGTTTCTTTTAATTCAATATATTTTAATATATTCACGACATAACACATGTTATAAAATTGTAATAATTTTTTAAATTAATTTTATCAGTTCTATTTGATCCATGGTGTAACACGGATAAGCATCTAGTAGCTCGCTACATTTCATATGGTAATGGTACAATTTAGCATGCAAATAGAAGGTGGCTCGAAAAAATAAAAGCAAAGAAAAAGTTGGGCTTCGAGTGATGAATTAGTGTAT